>KL647318.1:9321-98483 GCA_000727475.1 Sarcocystis neurona | reverse complement strand
TATTGGTAGCCATGACGTTCCCTCCTTCCCTTCAAACCCAAATAACGGATCCTTCCTGAACCCGCGAACGTCTGAGTCACCGCAGCCACGTCCTGGCTCCGTCATCCGCTGTTACTCATCATTGTAAGCCTCCACGTCCCGTCGGTATCCAACGCAGAACATTTTCGTCGATCTCACCTCCTTTATTATTCACCAGGAGTACTGTTCGTGGCCGCGGTCCTACCATCTCAGCTTGGAACGTCGCACTCCACACACATCCTCATCACTATCGTTTACGTATAGTCAACTCAATGGCCTACAAAAGGTGCCGCGTCTCACTATCTACACCGGTAAGGATCAGCGACAACCATCTGATGCGAGCGTAGGGCCATGCAATGAGGACATCTCACCTCCAGCATTTCCCGAGCGCGGACATCCGCTCCTCTACATACGACGGGCAGGACTACACCGTGATAAAAGAATTAGGCGTGTCTTCAGGTTGTGGACGTTGCCTATTCTCGCGTATGCAGGTATTTATTCCTCCTACCTCTGCGGCTTCGGATGATGTAAGGAGGTTGGGATTTTTGGTCGTCTCTTACCGTAGTTCGTGTTGACATCCTGCTGTTACGGATCCTTGCTGATATCACGCACACCCTGCCTTTCTGCCTTGCAATTATTCGCTTTCAACACGCTCACACCACGTGACCCATCCGGAGACAACTTATGTTTCTCTAGTAGAATTTGACGTATCTGTCACTATCGTCAGCCAGGGAGGAGAGTCTGTTTAAACAACATATCCTTCTCACAGTCTGGTGAGATGCTGCTTCGAGTACCTGTGTTACCAGCACACGGGCCTTAGATGTGGAATATTTGTTCAACTCTCCCTGGCGCTAACCTGACCGAAGGGCGACCGGGGCAACTACTGGATTAAAACCCACGCACCGGCTCTAAAATGTAGCTTACGAAGTCCACGCTCGTGAGTTTTTCCTTCCCCGCGTCGCCTTGACAAAGCAACAGCATGGAGGCTGCAGTCGACAACAAGAATCTAGTGTACTCAGGACCTTCGTCCACGTCTGCGGCAACCACAGTCTACGCACTGAGTTTCCACTTCAACAAGAAAACCCCTTGGTGGCAGAGGGTGCAGAGTTTATCTGCCTGGAGCAGTGATGCTGTGTCTTCTACGGTAACGCGAGAGAAAAGGTACGTGAGTTGCCGGTAACACATCCTGCTCTGAGCCGTAATACTGTTGCATACGAGTGCACGATAATGGGTCACGTTGGCCGCCTTGCCAAACGCCCTAAGACGATTTCGCTTCGTCTCCCTAGAGGCAAGACGTTGAACAGGCAACGACCACTCTCGCAGAGAGGGCGCGGACGTTTCTGCGGAAAGAGTTGCTATAGAGGTTACGCATATCGGCCCGTAGTATACGAGGAGGACAATGAAGGCACGACACGTTGTTTTCTTTTGATCTTTTTCCGAGTTATTCTGGGCGTGTTCTCAGCTGCTGTGTTCAGATGCTCACTGGGACCGTCGGCAGGTATATATACGCATCCATCAAGATGGACCTGATATAACGCGACAACACTTCAATGCATTGCCTCCTGTAGTTTCACTCCTCACAAACGTAGGACGGTTTTAAGATTATAATGAATATCTTTCCTGCTTCCTGCCGAAACCTGTTTGATGTCACAGTTACATGCCGTGTAGCACAGCGACGGAACGGAGACGATCTCATGATGTCCGACATCGCGTCGGTTTCCGTAGGTGGCCCACGTCCATTCGACAATGTTCAACAATGTTCACTGCCCACTGAGATTTATGAGTTTCCATGTCAAGCTCTGAGACGGGATTTATCAGTGTGTCCACCTAGCAAAACTACTGCGTTTCCGAGAGAATGAATAAATGGAAGAAGTAGCGAAACGGTAAGATGCTTCGTCTTGGTCAACTGGACTACATGCCTCAAGGTAAAGAGGTCCGCTGTAACGGGCATGCGCAAAGCACATCCATTGTCAACCGCAGTCACGCCCAGTCGTTCGTCCCTAGTGATGCGACCATCCCATTCTATGCTCCATAACACAAAAAGATGTTCTTGGGGTCGTTCACCTCCATAACTTATCAGCAGGAAAACGCCTGAGGAAATAGCTTCTTATTGCCTGAGTGCTCTTTCCTCGTCTGCGAGTGTTCCCGCCGCTCTGTCACGCACAGTTTTTCATGGTCAACACTGACCGCGACGGCTTCATCTCCTGCACATCCTTCAGCGTCCAGCACTTCACAAGTAGTTCCCAACACTGTCTCTTCATGACCCGCTCCACGTGCAGCCTCGCTCAGAACGAAAGGTACAAATTCGTACGTACGTGTGTACAAAAATTCTTGACATGTTGAGACACCATTTGCAGGTCGCTTTGCTCTGGTACTCTACTACAGGCGACACCTGACCGTGCTTAAGCAACGAACACAACAGCGGCCGGTCAAAGGCGTGACACACCCCCAGGATGTGCATACTATATGACACCGTATCTGCAACCGCGTTCCTGACGCCGGGTTTCTTTAGAGCTCCTCTCCATCTAGGACACAACTGGACAGCGGTCATCGACTTTTGAATGGGGTCTGGTTGTGATTACTACTTAGGCCGCCCCAATGCGACGGCCGCGTTCAGCTTCCGCGCTTCGCCTTTTATGTCAGCAACATTTTCGTTGCTCGCGACGTCTACGTACCGCACGCAAGGAAGTCGTCTCGCCCGTCGCTACCTCACGTGGTGTATCTGCGGTACCTTTGAACGAAGACACGAAAGCTCAATCATGTTCCGCATCCTTCCTGCATACCGGCACGTTCTAGTACATCGGTTTGATTCACCGGGTCGCTAGATCAGTTCCCTTTCTGTGTTTCACCGTCTACTCTCTATTCTAGAATGCACCAGGTTTTGAACTCTCACTGGGCAGAAGTCCTGGCGCTCATCTGGAAATGACATTACTGCCTTTGTGGCGACGAACGTAAACCACCACTCGATTCACTTCACGATGCTACCTTTTTTAGTAGACACGTGACTTGCTGATGGGTCACCATTTGCCATCTGCATCGTCGTAGCCTGGAGGATGGTCCTGCGTTCAGGCCGTGCATCACGTGTCTCCACTGTGGGATCTCCAGACGCAAACGGAGAGCGCCCTCCACTAGGTTACTTTCCACCTGACAGATCGAAAAGCTACTCTCACGCGGCGGATATTCGATTGTGTTCGGACTCTAACGTACAACGAGCAGATGAAACCATACAGAACGGCCTTCAGAGCACAGCCCAGTTTTTGCCACTGAATCATCTCTCGTTTTCGACGCACTATTCTACATTATTCCCAGACCGGTCATCCTACGCTGCACGCTGTTTGCGCAGCCTCGGCGCCGACACCACTGTTTGAATCGCAGGTGAGGACTCTTCCAAACAGGACGGAAACAGTATTGAGGAACCACAGGCGACGAAAACGAAAATGAGTACTGCACTATCAGTAGGATGGACGTGATGCTGAGGACAAAAGACTTCACGTTACACGTCGTACTCCAGCTGTCATTTCGTGCGGAATTCAAACACGTGGTTTGACCACCCTCTGCAAATGTCGGCGCCCAAGTGCACAGACTGCGCAGAGTCCAGGTGACGCACTAGATCGTCTTCCGATTTGGCACTGTCCTCGCCCATCACTACTCACCACGTTGTACCGTTCTTCCACACTCGTATTCACGAGACTAGTAAGCATCGCATATAATGTCTTCCCAAATGGGAATGTTTGTAAAAAGGAACAAGGAGAGTTGAAAAAGGATGAGTCGTCAGTGACAAATATCGCAACAGCCTTGCAAAGTTTCAGTACTAAGGCCTTCTCTGCCGTGCTCACCCGGGTCTACCGGACGCACGACCGCATGACAACGTCTCAGTCGCACTCCAACCACACTGCGACATACAGAAAAGTACTTTCAGAGAGGTAGCGCGAATTTTTGTGCACACAAATTCATTTTCGCAGGCGCCATTTGTGACTCTCATGCTGACGGCTTGATTCAGGTGATCCCCCTTTTACGCAGCATCCACAAGGAATTTCCGATGCGGGGATATGCTCCGCAGGCACCATAAAGCCCAGTAGCCCGTGACACTCGACGCCTTCTTCCCACTGCCTTGAGTGCGCCACCAGAGCCCTCCCTTCTTCCTTTTCAGTAGCCGCTCCGGGCCTCAGCTACACTTAGGAGCTTTTTTTTCGACTGAGTCACGTCCTTTCCGTATCGCCCGATGGCCGCCGCCTCAAGCAGTCTCAACGTTTCTCCGGCCCTCAATGCAGAGTAGTCCTGGTCGGCTTCCGCGCTGAAATATTTGTCACGGAAGCTGATCGCCGCGAACTATTCTCCCGTCCCGCCCTGTACCGCCTCACTCTTCACACCCGTTGTATACTACGCTGTGGGCCCGACAACCTCCGAAAAACTTACGCAAGGTGTCGACCGGCTATAGTGCGCTCCAGTAGGACGTAAAAGGTCAGGTCAGAATGAGTGCGTACTCCCTTGCCAGTGTGACACCTCAATGCCAGGTGGTTTCGGTCTGGTATTCAGCAGTCGCGGCATCCGCTCCTTTGTACGCGACGGACAGTGCAACCTTGCCTTGAAGAAGAGACACACCTGCGAAGTGTTCAGGCTGCCAGTCGTCGAACCAGCGGCCCTACGTGACTACATCTGCATCCTTTCCCTGTGTCACTTTACACAGGAGCGTAGTGAACTGTAGTCGCCCACCTTTGACTCGGGACTACCATAGACACAGCTCCGTACGACGGTAACATTCCGCTTGTGGGTTTTTGCCATCTGCGGCTGACGCGTCTGTCCGTGTCCCGAGAGACTACGCCTCACAAGTAAGGCAATTGTTTCGCTCGTGGACAACTCGCATTGTGTATCCCTCGCGCCCCTATAGGCCCATCGAAGACCCAACCGTAGTCCGCTCCCTCTTTGCGAAACCTCCGCAAAGTTCTACAGCAATTCTGATCAACCGCGGCACCTTCTCTCTCTCCCTGTACACCTTCTGCTAGTCTTGGCTTTCCCGTCGATTCATATCACATAAAGGTATGCGTCCCCATATCGCGGCTACCTTGGCACACGCCTGCAAAAGATCGTCCTCAGTCTGCAGCGATTGCTGTCAAATATTCAACCCAACTGCGCGGTCCAGCTCTGGTGTTTTTTCTCTCTGTAGCGACACGATCGTGCTATTGTACAATACTGGTGACCTGCGTCGTCGCAAGCTGGAGACTGGTGTTGCTTCTAGATCCTGCTTCATGGCTTCCCACGATATACTCTCTAGCCTCATGGGGTTAGCACTTTGTCCTCAGTCAGTTTCCATCCGAAAGATGTACAGTCACTCTGACACGATTGGTCACCATTCAGCCGTCAGCCATTTGGGCTGTCAGGCGGAATCGAATGCACATATCACTGGATCGCTTGTTCCCGACACAAGACGGTATATTGCTTCCAGGTCCTTTGCCACGTAACTCCCACACTGATCATGTAACACCGCGTACGACACAACTATATGGAGCACGAAAGGGGTTTCCACCAAATAAGCCGTGGGTGCCACTGTACGACGCAAGACAAGACAAACGACAGATGTCCACTTTCAATGTAGTGTAGTCGTCCCCGGGAACAAGACACTTTTTCATTACGTCTGCCTCTCACGCCGTATACCCGGCTAGAATCCAATGCCCCCCGGGGCCGGCTCTCTGCGAATGCCGGCTCCGAGTGGCAGAGCACACTCAGATTACAGCGGGTAATTAAATTTTCTCTATCCGATTTGCAGGTTCCTCGCCTTTGCTCGCATACTACCATATACCCTTCTTCCGCATTCCGCTTCACAAGACTAACAGACATTGCCTTGAACATGTTTTGACATGCCATTATGTGGCACAATGCAGGAC
This sequence comes from Sarcocystis neurona, assembly GCA_000727475.1. Classification (NCBI taxonomy): domain Eukaryota; phylum Apicomplexa; class Conoidasida; order Eucoccidiorida; family Sarcocystidae; genus Sarcocystis; species Sarcocystis neurona. Next base: position 92,583 of record KL647318.1, on the reverse strand, counting down.
GGCAATGGGCAGACGACGAATTGTCGGTGGCAAAAGTAGTCACGGGCTAGCGAGCCTTTAGCGTTCATTCCCCCTGCACAGTCCTCACCTCCGTCTAGCGAGCGCAAGGACACATGACAACATTCTCACTCGAGCTTCACCCGCACCTCGGCGGTACAACGCAAACATAGTCGGGCCAGCCGGTCACCACGGTCAGTCTGTGAATATTTGATGAACGACTTGACCCTCCGGTGTCCCCTTACAGGAAACATGAACATGCCGATCCTGCGCCCACATTCTAACCACGCACACCGAGTCCTAATCACCAGTACATCCTGAAGACATCTCTTCAATCTTCTCAGTGCCACTACATCCTCTGCCCTTCCTGGCACAATCGGAATACGCTCGTCCTCAGCATTGTCCTTCGGCGCCATCAAATCCCGCAGACAACAGCGTCTTCGTTCGTTCGTTCAGTCCTCAGGATATAGCCGTTGACTTCGCACGCTGCGTAACTCGCCTGCAGCGGTGATTGGGACTACGGTTCCTGGGTCCCATCGTCCACGGTCTTATACTGCACACCCGCTACGCAGGACCCTGCGCGGGCAACACGCTTCCGCATGATACACATAAGTGGCAGTGACGCTGTGTACGCTCCATCTTCAAACGGAAAATCACAACTTGGTTTTCCTTTCCACGCTTGCCATTGTGAAAGTCCATCTTCACGTCGCTTTGTTTTGGTGCTCAAGGACCTGCGCCACGCGCAACACACTCGTGCATACGTGACCAACGAAACAACACGTCGGTATAAGATGAGCACAGGTTCAAGCTGTAAAAATTGTCCAACCTTGTGAGTGCAGACATAGACATCTCCGCCCTCGTGCCTCTGCTGCACCTGGTAATGTACGAAAATAGTAGTGTATGGTCGTCGTTTTTTCCGATTCATACTGTTTACCTGCCGCGATTCATATCGCGCGGCTTTAGCCTTTCTTTGTATCAATAATTGGCCGTCTACTTTCTCACGCTCCTCATCAGACCTAATGCAATATGTCCTCTCGATCGTTAAACCTTTGTTTGAACCACCCGTCCCGGTCTTTAGCGCCGGGACAGAAACAACACAAACGTCGCCTTCGCCCGGCGTATTATTGGGGTGCTAGGTCGCAAGTCTGCGTCGCCAACGCCTGCCACTTGCGTCATCACCTGCTCCTTTTCGGGTCAGCTCTCGAAGACTCTATCCTGATAAGAGTCCGAAAGGTGTATTTGCAGACCTGCACCATACGTGACACGAATTCGTAAACAACAATGCTTCGTCTGGGGTGGAGTGACGAACCACCTCAACAACGTAGCTTCCAGGCCCCACGTCTTTACCATCCTCGTTCCCTGGGTCGCCAAGACAGCGTAACAGCCCCGAACCTGTGATGGACGACTAGCCATTAGTATCCCGAGGATCCTTTTCCACGTCTGTGGAGATCCCTATTCAGAAAGTGTCTGTCCATTTAAACAACGTAACCACCTCTGGTGCACGGTGCGAAATCCTGCACACAGCATTACTACTTTGGCTTCTAGCTGAAAGTGGGAGAATTGTATTTCATTTTTCCATAGCTTATCGTACTCTGTAACACCGCAATCCTGCGGTCGAATGCATGACAACGCGCCATCTTAACCGACGCCGTACACCCTACAAGCTTTTTACTGCGTCCTCCTTGGCACAACTGGAGACACCTTTCTACCAGACTGGACGACAACGTTTTGGCGACAGGCAATGCTGAAGACGATGCATACCTCAGCCACTCAAACAGTATCGAGCGCGAGGGGAGCAGGAATATTGTTTTCTTGTCGCCTCGCCGCGGTTTAGTCTCAGCGAAAATTCAGTGTCTCTGCTCCGCAACCCTCGGCCACACTCGCCTCCTAAACGCACACACGAAACCTATTCTCTCTGGACTGATATTACCCCATTCCAATCCACTGCGTTCTCGAGTTCCAACACTCAGAGAGGGCTACGACCATGAAACGGATCTATTGAAACGTTTATTTTTGTAGCTTCAATGTCACAAATTCTGGTTTACAATCACGTGCAACGCCGTGTAGTGGTAGTGGGAGAAAAAAGGAGACCGTATTGGCCAACGTCACAGCAATCGCACAAAGGTGTCAGACCCAGGTTCGATCAACAGTACACGCCAGCGACCACGAGATTCAACTCCTCACTTCAGCCTTTCAATCAAACCAATCGATACATGCTCCTCGCACAGCTACTACTTTTCCAAATGTTCAACAGAAGGGAAGACTCTTGGAAGAACTAATACTTATCGTTTTTATGTGAACTTCAGGAGTACCTCTCAACTTGCGGAGGTTCTTTTCAGGGACAAAATGCGTTTCCTGCTCAATTGATCCCCCCAAACAGAATCATGCCCAACATTTTACACTCCGTGACGCGTTTTCGTTCTTTGCCTGCGCCACCACAATCACCGCATCCCCCCACGCCATCGAAATAACAGCGTGTCGCGCAACTGACGAGGGCGTGCTTTGGCTCCTTCACATTCATTCGTCGTCAGGAGTAGCAGACGGCTGGGAACAGCGTCTTTACCACTAATGTGTTCATGTCTCAGTTGCGAGCATTCCCGTCGGTCTCACGCCTCGTGACCCACAATGATCCCTACGGCGACTCCTTCCCAACCTTCCCCTTCGTACATCACGCACACTTTTCTCCATCAGTGCCCCTCGTTGAGGCAAGGGACAAGCACAGTATGACGCGTACGTAGTTGCTTGTCCATTCGATCCCATACGTTGAAGTGGTGTCATAACGGTGCTCGAGAAATCGCGCCAAATATTTCTGCACACATATGTGACAGAGCAAGGCGCGTCGATATTTGTACGAACGGCACGCTACCACGTTGTAAAAATTGTCCAGCTTCGTATTCACACACCCGCGTCCCTGCTACGTAATCCCTCTGCCTCTTCTGGTTACGCGTGGATGCACTAATGCGTCGTCGTCGAACTTTGTAACTGATACCTATTACGTTCCATACAGGAGTCACATTCATATAGCGGATGTCTGGGCTTTCGTCTCTTCAGTTGATCGATTCGTACTCATTCACGCTAGTGATCCTCTCGGGGCGAGAAATTGGTCAATTTGTCTCGTGTGTCCGCCACGCTGTTCGCGCCGAAAATGGCTCAATTGCCACACCGGTCCTGGGTCCCCACTGAATTCCCGTTTCGGCGACGAAACCCCCACTGCCACAGGGTACAGTACACGTTCACCTGCCGCATTGTTGCTCAGTCGTCTACATCGACAAGAGAGAAATAACACTTCATCTACTTCAGGCGCTCCTTACTTCGAACCACCAGAACAATTCTATCCGACGCACAATACTGCACAATTTTAGCCGACTCACAGCGCGTCCTACAATGTTCGAGCTGCGCCTCGCCTTAATGTCGTTTGACGAACCGAAACAAGTCACTCTACTAAACACGCTGGAGGTGGCTTTGCGGGAGGCCGAGCTAAATAAGGAACTCTTTGCATCCCCCCTTGTATTGTGGCTGACAACGAAGGGAGGAGAAATTGTTTTCTCTTCGGCTCTTCCAGTATTTTCTGCGAAGACAGTGCACGTCTCTACTGAATTGCCCCTGCAACATTCGGTCGCTAACGGAGGCAACAATCCGACTCTTTGTGACATCACATAACCTCGTCCCCCCCGCAGCGTTCTCGACTTTCATCTTTCTCCCTCACCAATAAATACGTTCACTTCATACTCCAGTGCAGGAGCCTCGGTGGTACCGGTTGCAATCGCTTCACGTTCACAGCAAGATGCCATGTAGCCGAATTACAATAAAACAGAGAGGAATGGGTGACGGCCAATGTTGCGACGGGTTTGGGTCGCAGTGATCAACAGCCACTGAGAGAGACAATTCTCCATGTCAAACTTTCACCAGGAAGCTTCATATTACCTTCTGGCCAAATTACAAAATTTTTCGAAAATTCGCCAAAAAATTCCTCCCAGCTGTTGCTGACCTTTGCCTTTCATAGATGGAAACACAGAAGTACTTAAGAGACAGTACCGCACAGACCTTTTCGCGTAGGTATACTTTGTCAAGCGGTCACGCCGAGTTGCTCACAAATCACCACAATTTCCACTCGTTTGTCCGCGACGTCACCGCAACATCCACATTTTCTTGCATTGTCGAAATATCAGCGTTCTCCCTTACAACTGCAAACAAATACTTCGATTCGTTAATGCTCATTCCTCGTCAGCCCGGACACACTGCCAAGAGCACCCTCTATATCTTTCGAGTAACTTCCGTTTCCTAGGCACAAATATCCTCGGTGTCTCACTAGCGGAGTGACTTGCGTTCAGCAGAAGTCGAAAAGTGTTTTTCAGTCCCGAACGATTCAATCCTACTCTACACACCTGTTCTGCAACACCTCCTATCAATGATATAGCCAACGTATCCTGTTGCGCACTAAATTGTAGAGACATATGAAGAATCACACAATAGTGTACAAGAACAACCTTACCACTGTGGCGTGTCAATTTCCAGATTTCGTTGCCGTGTTGCTCCACGAACCCCGCGTCGCTCAGGTTTACGTGGCAGACAGGACAACGCTCCCATACATGCGACGGATCTACGTGTGTTACGTCTCCTGCTTCCATTCATCTACCGACGTGCTGACATGTGGCCGTCCATTTCTGAATGTATTGTGACTGCTACTGATTCGGGTCCATACGCCGGCCGCACTTCGCCTGCACGCTCTTGTGTTTTTCCGCTGACCTCAGACACTGCACACGAGAGGCGGAGATTTGTTTCTCTCGTAGTAATGCAGGATGAGGTCTTTCTGTTGCTTCTAATCCCAGTCGAAACAACCCACCAGATCTTTACACTTTCAACTCATATCGCCGCTCTCTTTAATATTAGTTTTATTTCGAAGACTGCGCCAGAGTGTCTCTCGTTCGTGTATTTCCCGGCTTTCCCAACTTCAACGTCTTTACACACGGTTTACATTATCTCCCACGTCAGCCCTGGGGCACAGCTGACCGTGATTCTGCACACTGTGCGGTGAAGGCTTTCAACTACTACATGCAACCCAACTCCGCGATTCTGTTGACGCGGCTGTTTTTCCGTGGAGGGGACGGGAAACAGTGAGAGAACGAGATTTGCGAGTACTGCGTAGCAGTTTGGAGGCCGACTTGCACACCCTGCTTCACATATCAGTATGCTCTCCCTGAGCATGGGGAGCTAGCCCTACTCAGTCGGTCTCCGTGTTTAGGCCGAACAGCTACTCTCACGTGAATCCTTCTGTGCTTGCGTACATCAACGGGGGCGGAAATCTAAAGCATTGCCCTTCTAGCTTAACCTGCTCCATGGCGTCGGACCTCCCGTTTCGGAGGCGTGATGCCATATTTTTTTTCAGCCCACTCGGCTGTCTATGCAGCATCAGCTGCGACACCACTGTTCCAATCTTGACATCAGATTTTTCCAAAAGACTCGAAAACAGCACGACTCGAATAGACACAAGAGGCGAGAAAAGTATGGACTCTCAGTTCAACCCAGGGATGGCCGTGGAGGACGCAAGTCACCTTCCCGTCGTGCTCTCCAGCTACAAGTTCATGTCACGTTCAACACCCCTGTTCGAGCTGCCTCTCGACAAGTCAGTCCCGAACCCTGTACGGCATACCATTTCCGTATATCACCATTTCTTTCCTTTCCGTTGAGCCGGGATCAAGGTAACCACTTTCGTCTCACGAAATATTATTTTTCTGTCCACTAGTAGTGGCCGCCCTGGGTACAGGCGCCCGCACAAATATTTTCCGTGATGGAGGAAGAGTAAGGCGAAGGGAGGAACCAACGGTGGCTTATTTCGCAACAGCTTGCCGAGGCTTTGAAGCTCAAGTCATTCTGGAGCGCTTACCTTGCTTGAGAGCAAGTCAAGGCCTCGCGGAGGAGTTTCCGTTTCAAGACAATGCACAGTTTCCTTTTTAAGGAGTACTGTTTTACCAGACAAGTGTTTCAATAAACTCCGCATAGCAACTAATCTGATACAGCTGAACGGCAAAAAGCTCGGACGAATGGATCTACGCACAAAAACACCATCCTGAATACGCGCCAGCGGTGTCTGCGTAGGGACTAAAGACCACAGTAGCCAACATCGAATCAGACGTAACTGCGATGGGCGTTTTCCGATCTCGTGGACCCGCCATAGCCGGTTCCGCTCGATCTCTACGTTTCCAACACCAACGTCGTCTGACACAGAAAAATGAGTCTTTTCTGACTATTCACGGGCACTCCACATAATCAGGTGAACATTGCCGAGAATAGAGTTTACATATTTTCGTCCCGCGTCTGCAAATGTCCCTTTAGTGCTGCCTTCCGAATGCCTCCACAGGTGGTTCCGGGTACAAGTTGTGCTGCACAAAAATTCGGGCTATCTAATTTTCTACACGCTTGAGACTTCTAAGGTGTTCAAAGAGAGACGCAATGCTGCACACTTTACTGTGAACTCCACAAAAAAGACGCGTATCGCACCGAAGCGTAGATGCGCTGTCATGTCGTGTTGAAGTCTTGCATTCAGAGTACCCCGCAGTGTTGTGTTATGCGCCGCGCCACACACGCCTCACAACGCTCCTTTCAGAAGATGCCGCGCTAGCAAATATTTCGCCTTGTCCAGGATGGCTGCTTCAGACCCGCACGTCTCGTCTCACGACCACACGACTGGTGACAACATACAACCAGTCCATTATGTCGATCGCTTTCATAATGACGACAGTGTCTGTGACTAGGTGCTGAGTGCCTCTATTAGCTATGACATTTCTCTTCGCTTTGCTAGCCATTTAGGTGGCGTTCGCGAGCCACACTTGAGCACTGTGCCTTACCCCTACACTGATACCTCGTTGACGTCCTCACGCGTTTCAACAGCCCAAAGTTCTACTTCCCTGCTTACCTGCAACACCTCTGTCGTCGACGATATTTCCAGAACTGCTGAGGTCCTGAAGCGAATATCTTAGTGCCGAACTTCACACTCTCATTGAGTTCTTCCCACGAAACACAGGAACACACAACATTGTACAAAAAGTGTCCTGAAGCTTGCAAACCTGCAAGCCTCTGCCACGCTGCTCCCGTTTTTTCGGTTTGTCCGGCGGCCTTCCTCTCGTCTATGTAATGTGGTTACATTCGGTACCGCAGAGCACAATAGGGGGCAGGACAGAGATACAACTGCTTGATCGAATTGGACTTGCGCTGAGCTCCTCTAGTCATTCCTCTACATCCAAGGTGGACCAAAACTAGAGTACGCGCTTCCTCGCCCGTAGTATTCGTCGAAATCACAGTTCAGAGTCTTAAACCCGAAGCGCGGCAGGCTTTGGATGCCTCTTCGCCTGTGTCAGACAATTAAAAACACCTTCGCCACAACGATCCCTTGCACAACCGACCACCTGGCACTCGTCGCCGCCTGAGCAACTGGCGACCTCGAAACCCCTAAGACAGTTTCGTTTTGAAAACTCCAACAACCAACTGTGTAGCTGCAGACGCTGCTCCTCAGCTAGGCCATCAGCCCCTACACTCTTTAGCTACCACAACTAACGCAGCCTCCACAACAATCTCGTTCGTTCCGCTACAGCTTAAAAAACAAAAGGCTCTGATCAGCATCTGGCCCACATAAACGTATGCACAGCAACAGCGGACATTGTGCGATCTACCTCCACAGTTCCGGTCCATGCGTCTTCTGACGCATAATCGTCATCCTTGCACGGTGAGAACAAAAATCGCTCTTCTATACGCAATTCAGTCACGTAGGCCGGCTCTTGCGGTCTCCGACAGTGCGGGCTACACAGTCGCCATCCTTGCGAGAACCTTTTCCCAGTGACGCCTTTTCCCGCGTCGCGTACCACATCAGGTACATCCACATAAGAAATTGCATTTCATCTTCACCAGACGGAAACCATTTTTAATAAAGTTATTCCGACCGTTTTATTTAGCTCTGGCTGTATCAACTTGTGCAGCTCGATGTAGGCTGATGCAGTCTGAGCTTACGTAGAATACGTCTGAATTAAAAACCGGACCACTGCGCACTGATCACTACACCCGCATTCCTTGGTCATTGTCCAGAACCAGACGAATCTGTGACGCAGAAAGGGAAAGGTCAAAAATGCACATTATTGATAAATGAAAACCCACGTGCCTCACGGTACACATGAAGCGGACCCTTGTGATCGGTGTTTTACGCAGTAGCCCATAGCGCGCCGCAAGCAATATTATTTTGTGCCTGCAGCTGTCTCTCCAGAATAGAAAGGAACAATGGTTCGAGCACACAGGTGTCACACACGTCACCGCCGTCACTCCAACACACTCTTAACCGCATGCGCTATAAGAGGTCTAAATCGGCGGACGCAACACAGCTCCACTATGAACAGCTCCGTGCTTCCTGATAATGGTGCGTGCAGGGTGTCACGCACAGAACGCTGCACTCGCTGCACCTAAGGCAGCTTTTACATAGGAGGAAGCAGCACCGTGCTCTTCTTCCCCGTTGTCATGTCTTGTCTAATCTATGCCTCGAAGGTTCAAACTTCTATAGTAATGAAATTTATGGGCAACCGCCCGCCACCACCAATCTTCGAAGCGCAGACGGCCAATCACGTGTGAGCCGTCCAGTCCGTTTTCCGTCGCTTTCACGTCCGTGAAAGCTGAATAACTCGTGTTTGGTATGCGCTCATCAGTGCGGTACATTGCATGTACAATGGCAAGTTTTACGCACCGATTATCTATGGCGCGCTACTAGAAACCACATTACATTCATATGGAAGGTCCTTCTCGTGCTTGACACTTGACCAGCTACGTTTGAATGTGTCGATGTGCTCCTCAACGCCCTCTGCAAGAGTGCGCACTACAGATTTTGAGGCTAAAACATACAGGCCTACGCTTAAAGTAAGCTGCCACAGATGTCTTGTGACCGGAAATAGAGATGAGCCTTCGCGAACACGAGACGTATACCTTAGTCGTCTTAGGACCATTTCACAGCAGCCAGGAGAAACTCACATTGGTAGTTTCTTGGCTCCGCCAACAGACAGGTTATTTCGCAGCAGATTTTCCTCTCTGCAGTAAATTGTCGTCTTCCAGTCTCTTCCTCGACTCTTCCACATTCCAAAGTTCTTCCAGCTACAGCATCACATCGCAGACGAACTAATTTATTGACTCGCGTCGATTCGTCCTCAAGCCGTTCCAAGGGGTTCGTATAGAATTCACTGCTTCTGTCAACCGTGCAGCGCTCGATCCTCTCATTCCTTCTCAGGTTGTACACGCTTTTGGCCTACACGTACGTGTATGTACTCTTCCGTTTCTGGAGTCTACTTGTTGCCGCGATGTCACCACCGCGCGCTAGCCCTGCACAGGCCAAAACTGACCTAACCTGGTGTGACAACAGGTGTCCGTCCGTTTTCCTGTGCATCCACAAACATTTGTGTTCTAGGTGTCAGCGAACAGCCGCAACCGCATTCATGATTCACGCGCGGAGCGAGACACAAATATGCTAAACATCTCCTAGCTTTTCTCCGCTGCTGTCTTCAGCTTCTGCCTGCTCTCGATGGGAAATAACTCAAAAAATGTAGAGTTATCGCTTCCCGCGTATCTAGCTAACGTCTGTTCCGCCAAAGCTCTGTATCCGACTATTCCCATATCCAGCAGCTCTTCTGTGTGTCAAAATCAAAGAACAATTCTAAGAAACGTACAAAGGCTCTACGCGGTCATCGTTCCCCGGGTAAAGGCCCGCCCGCGCCACCTAATGGTGTACCCAACTGCGTTTTACCAGTTAACGCCAAGTCGCACACAGGCGCGGCGAAAAAACGAATGCTAAAGAGTCATTGCTTTTCGGAATACATTATATCTTCAGCATGGCAACGAGACCGCAACCCCCTCATGAGTATGGAACTCGCAAGAGGGTGGCTTTACAAAAATGCCACCATCTGCGCAATCAGCAACGTCACGCGTAGAATTGTTATAAAGGGCCTGTGGTGAATAATTTTTTCCCCTAGCACTCTCTACAAAAAGCAGGAGGTCAAGGTGCCGCCGTCAACGTCCTCCAGATACCTCATCAACAAAAAGAGTGCCATCATCTGAGCAGATGGGGAAAAAGACTCATATACAAGTCCGATTTGCACCGGCTTTGGAAAGTGGCGTCTTGCAAAAAACCTAGGACGAACACAGTTTTACAGGGGCAACAATTTCAACTACAATGCGCGACTCACGCTCGTCACTCCACGACCTCAAATTTTCGTATTTTTCTTCCAATAGAACTTAACATCAACACGACAGGCAAAAACGAAGCGGCGGTTGCGTTGAAAGATACAAAAAGTTGCATTTCTTTTAAGGGTTGGAACTGGCTGATCATTGGCCACCTTCAAACGTGTTAAGAACTCAATAGGCCTTCACAGAGGATCTCTTTCCTTCCTTGTCGTTTCACTGTTGTATACCACATACCGTCAATGCTCTCGATCCGACGAGAGCGTTGCGTACTTGCGCACTGAAGGCCGCCTGCTGAAGAGTTAAAGCTGCATGGCACCTGTGAGAAGCGCAATATGAAACGCTCTTTGCTGCCATCAAAATACGGCTGCAGAACACGGTTCAGCAAAGCAACAGGCAAAACAACGTATCAGTCCTACTGGTGACACGAGCAACTCCTGTCCATGCTGCCTGACTACGTGAGACTGTGTCTCGTTCATGTTTATCTAGTGTTCAACCAAAATAAGTTTCTAACCTTGGGGTGATGCAAAGGGATCCAAGCAAGAAGTTTCCCAAGAGCAACCACACAGAGAACTGGCAACGGCGACCTCCTCGGCCGTGAACTTTGAATCCATTGAGCTTGGTAGTGCCCCACAACAACGTGAAGAAGCCCACCACGCCTTCTTCTGGAAGAGAGTGTGCCTCGAGTCTACCGAAGGCGTTTAACTCGCCACTCCAATCTGTGCTGTTACACATTTCCTTGTTTGCATGCACTAGCACGGTTTTAACTCTCTTAACACGATACTGACATGAAGTATTCCTTCAAGAACCGTTCCGTCTGCTTCACTGTTCGGATGCAGCTATCCTGTAAGGTGGGGTTGTCCCTCCATGTCGCGTGCCGTTTAGACTGAGCATCCTTTAGCGAGATTGTAATCGCCGATGTTCTCGCTGTATAAGGAGCTTCACCCGCCCTTGGATTTTAAATGCATATAATGTGGTTTATTGTTCATACAATACGCATCTCTAAGGACCTCGTGTTGTGTGACTGATGCTGAAAAGAGAGCTGGCATGTGCGGAGCACGAGGCGGCACCCTATCTTTTTTGTCCCGGAGCACGCCTCTTCCTGCTTTTGGGTGGGAGCTGTGAGAATTGCACATTAAGGCACCGCTACGGGCCGCTGCAAAGTCTTAGAGCAAGCGTCCTCCTGGATTCAGGTAAGAGCTGTCAGTCTTGCAGATAGACGCACCCCCAGGTGCTACCACATAGGTTTTCGCTAGAATGATTGTCGTTTAATCTCCAGCCACGAGCGTAGTTTCCTGCAACGGTCGCACTTCTACGGGCTGATCATTTGTGTGACCGCCCCCAGTTACCCTACCCGCCAGGCTATGTACATTTCGACTAGCCCCCAGCCAGGGAAAGAGCCTCTTCTTCATCGTGACCTGCAGACTTTTTCACGAATACTTGCACTAACATTATAGGCTCATGCAACTTCTTGATCAGTGAAACCTATCTCATGCCCCTTCGGCTTTCCGTACCCCTGACCTTGTAGTGAAAACGCTGCACGCTGCTTGCTCTTGATACGGCGGACAACCTTGGACGCGCAGGGTATACGCGTCTCATTCTGTTTCTGCCAACACATCTGATACAGGACGTCACAGAGGTCGCCCCCACCTAGCTATACGATTCTATGGCACTGACCACTCGTCGTCTGTAACAGTTGGGAGCCCACGGGGTGGACCACAGTTTTTCGTCTAACTCCTTGCGAGTGCCTGGCCACGCGTCCCTTCCTCGACCTTCACCTCTTAGCATGAAACATCGTTTCTACATGTTACGCTAGAAACATTTAATGTGAACGTTTCCACGCTGGTGATCCATAACTATTTACCATGGAGATGAAAGAACTGTGCAGGCAGAACAACGTAGTGTAGTCAGTGGCACAACCGTCTCGCGAGTGTTCAGCTTTCGTCTTCTTTCTGCAGTGCTCACTATTGCCTGACACACATTTGGGGGCAGGAGAGACGACACGTCAGTTTTCAAGTGATCGAAATTCCATTTTTGCTGCATTTCTAGTGTGTCAAACAGACTCTGTGTAGAGCAGGTTATTGAAATTGTAGTGCGGTGCTTTTTCAGTAAGCGACTTCGGCGAACCAGTCCACACGCGGCAGTTTTTCCTGGCGTATATACAGCCCTCTCTGAGGAAGTCTACTGTATGAAGGACATCCACGTCACAACAGAAATGACTCCAAAGGCAGGATATGCGCAACATCACCAGATCGGTTACGTTGTGTATAGCCAAAAATCCACCAGTAGAGCGCAAAGCTAGCAACTGCGCTACGTTGTGCACATTAGAAAATGCAGCGTTTGATGTTGTTCACAAACGTACCCTGCGGTCCCCCCTTGTCCACTGAATCACCATCAGGTGGATGCAACCCACAACAGCGTGTAACCACATCCACTCCGAACTTGAACCGTCGTTGTTGATGAGCACATCTTTTTGTTTTCACTCCAACTGTCGACCACGTTTGTCAGTCCCCTTCGGCACCAACACACTAAAGGTGGACAGTTATTCTTTGCATTTCAAAAGATTGACATGAATTTTTTCCATACTAAAGGAGGAACGAGCGTTATGCTGCAGTAGAAGACTCTGTGGCAACGATTCAAACTACTCTCACTGTAGGAAATGTATATGAAGCCTTGTCGTGTTACCGCAAGGTTTCCACGAGGCTTCGTTCTAGTGCTTCAGGAGGCACTCGCCCAGTGGCCGTAGAAGACAAAGGTCTCAATTGAATAAATGCGGCCACAATTTCCACCTACTGTGCACGTGAACAAATTCGAAGCTAATTACGTTGGCGCTTATCTTTCTTGCTCGTCACATTGTACGAACCGTTCACCTCGTCGTGTTGAAAGCCGCTTGAGGGTATCCGTTTACTGCCCTTCTGTTTGCCGTGCTACTCGCATCCTGGCATCACGCGTTGAACCGGATAGATTCTTTGTGCCTTCAGGCTCGTTTTGAGGGAACACCACGGCACTGTTCATTGTCGGCGAATGTGTTGCTTTGAATTCTACACTCCGTATATCATTGGGATCACCTAACCACAGGATCACCTAACCACAGGACACACAAGTAGTCCACTCTTTCTAGATTGCACTCTCAACTGCGTACTCCTCTAATGTCGACACTGCTGTCTTCTTAGAAGAAGCAAGGTATATGCTATCAGCTGCATTTGACGTGACCTTCGCTCGTAACTGACGATGCTCTGACTGCAACTGAGGTCCTGCAACACCCCTAGAACTCGCTCGAACCTACCACGACCTCAGCATCCTCCTTTTGCAAGACGTCAAGGCTTACAAGCAGCTTAACATTAGTGAACTGTAATGTCAAAATTGGAGGTATGACGTGGCCCCAGCATGCTCATTTTACATATTTCCCTCTATATATTACTGTATATATGTGTCTATCTGAAGGTTACTCTTAACGCCGCGGAGCTTCATGTGGAGCAAAAATGCGAGACAGGAACTCGCTAAGATCTCCAGCTGAGCCGAGATCCATTCTCCGTGCCTCTGCAGGAAGGAAGGGAAAAAGTGTTTTGTCCGGCTGTTTACTTCTCTTTCTAGTTCCCCTCAGCACTCGAGTACCCAATGTACAACTCTCGCAGGTCTGAGCCATCTGCGTCCGAGAGCACTGGTCCTTTTGACTACTGCGAGCCATTCCAAAGCCGGTGAAGCGTTACACGAATATTCATTAACGAATCAGCGTTATTTCGCAGCCTGCCACAAAGTTGTTTCTCGCTGCACTCTGATTGGCCACACTTGAGGTTACTGGCCACTTCAATCGTTTTCGGCGCGTACGTTGGCGCACTGTTTCTGCGCAACTGCTTTAAAGCAAGATTTGGAAATCAGCAATTTTGTTAAGGCACACCTCAGCAGGTAGCTGCCGTTTGAATTTGCGTTATGGAGAGAGCCGTCCCACTCTAATAATTCTACAGGTTTGTACGGACCAGTCTCGCTCTCCTGTGTTGTCGCGTCACGAAACACAGTTTCCGCCACAACTCACCGATGCGCGAACTCGCGTGTCTCAGCAAAGGCAACGCGACCGATTACTGCCACTCAAGAAGATGTCACAACAGCGAAAAGCTCTCCTCTAGGTAAAATGTATTTACGTCGAACTTCCCCTACGAGGGCGGGAAGATCATCCAGGTAATAGACAGTTGCTGGGAAGATCCTTTTTAGACAGGCCTGCATAATTACTCTCCCCCGCCACCCCCCCCCTTTATGTATTCTTTGTTTTCCTCGGCGTTATGCGAGCTTATCTGAAATTATAGATTTCTCTTAAGCAGTCAGAAATTTTCCTTAAATCCGTGTAAAACCGTGTTTCATGCAGCACCACCGTCACGTTGCAGATGATGCGCACACAAGACGAAAGTCTCAGGTCCTACAGGAACACTGTTACACACTCTGTTGACCGGACCCTTGTTCCCAGCTTGCAACCCCACTCCAAACGCCGCAGCTGTACCTGTTTTGTGTCTTCCGGAAGAAGCCAAAGTATGCTTCTGTATCGAGCCACAGCCACTATTCTGACACCACTGCACTCTCCGCCGCTGTCAGTCATGTGTACTAAGAAAGACCGACACTGTGAGGACGCCTCCTAAAGGATCCCCCTAGGTTACACTGGCGTGCAGCGCTTGGCGCTTTCACAAGATTACCCGCAGAAATCAAAAGCGCGATGCAGAACCATTTCGCGAAACGCAGGCTCCCTACCGATTATACCAGAGAATTGAAATTTTTTCACCTTCTTGAGGGGTATTTCATCGAATATTTGCGGAGGTATTTCCACTGTGCTAAAAGTAATATCTTGCGACAACCACCACCATCCACCGGCCTTCACCAGCTCGAGCCAGCCGAATATTGTGGACTCTGTCAGAGCGGCTCCATCTCTTTTGAGGTGCAGCAAAGCTATAGACTTCCTGTCCCATGATCCGTCTCCATGCCGGAGCGCTGCCTGTAAACTGGCAGGCGCACCTCATCCCCCGTCCGTGAAAGCTCCACCGTGTATAGCGAGGTATTCCCGCGTGCGTTCTGACGGTCGTGCAGAGCTGTTTCTCTGGTGTCTGAGACCCTTGAGAGGCACTTCTCAACGTCAGTGCGAGCCCACGCTACCACTTTGGCGGAGCAACAGAGAGGCAGTCTCTCACAAGGCACAGAGGCACATACGTCACTCAATCCGAAACAGATATGGAAACTTTTGGCGCATAACCATTGAGCACGTGATTGTCTTAGACTTTAATGTATGCGCGATCGTGTAAAAAAATGGTCACACTCTTGTTCTTCATGACAGCGCACACATACCAGCTCTTCACACGTGACGCGACACACACGTACATTTACAATATCTCAGGCAGCCCTACCGGCACTCTGTACCCCCGCGTGTTGCGCGCAGAACTCTACCGAATTGTGTCCTCTTCTCCCTATAATGTGAGTCCTAGCATCGTTACACCAAGTGCAGCATCACACTGTCTCAGTCGCACATCAGAAAGTCCAGTTGCCTGAATAAGACTTCCCCATTGCCTTATCACAAAACGATACACACGCGGACATCATTGCATCCCTTCACTGCAAGGCTAAGCGGCTTACCACCTTCATCGCTTTAAAGCTATACTCTGCGGCGTGTATATGCATGCAGTCCTCTTCACTGCTGCTGGTCTGGTTGTCGCACCAGACTCGACTGTCCGCTACGGGTGGCTGATTCATCGTGAAGAGGAGAAAATGTGTCCTGGCTGCTTGTTATGTTGTTGCTTATCTCACACTCCCCTCTTCGGTAGTGACACTGCCTTAATCATTGGCCGACGGTATAGCGACGCTTTTGCGTGTCCAAATTCTTTGGTATCCCGCCGCGGTTTTGCGACGTCACTGCCAGCACTTCGTAGGCGTCAAAACTCAGGATGAAAGACAGAAACCAACTCTTCCTCTGTTGTGTTGAAGTGATTTTGTGGTCGCCCCATCCCCCTCTGCAATGCAATGCTTAAACGACCGATACAAAGGGCTTTACCAGAGAATCAGTGCACGTAGTCTGGTGAAAGTCTCAGAATTCACACGTTTTCCATTAACGGCCGTGAGCTGCACTCTCATCGGTGCTTGCTGTGCACGATGTACAAGCAACGACCACGAAACGTCATCCTTTTGTCTACGTGGGAAAACCCACAGGTCGGTTTAACGAAGTGGTCACGGAGTGACGGTCACGCGGGTTACGATTGCAAGCGTTCATGCCTGTGACTGAATCATATGTCTTCTATTCTTCCTTCTCCGCAGGACCACGTCTGCCAGGTACAGCCGGCCTTCTGCTTAGATTTGCTTACAAACACCTGGGCCATATCACCGTTCTTAAGTACTCGTAAGTAGACTTTGCTGGAGTGTTCCTTTGCTCATATATCGTCAGTGGGCGTGTGTAGACGGAACTACGTAGCAGCACCCCAAACGCAGAAGCACACATTTGCATTTCACTGATAGCATAGCCTTAAACCGTTTGACCATACTCATTTGTATCTTTTCACTTGTGCCATCTCTTTCCCTGTTTTTAGGACATTCGAAATCCGTAGCTCCAACTACACTGCGGCGATTGCAGTGGGTCTTTTGCGTGCCCACACCGTCCACAATTCCACTTACGGGAGTCGCACACGCGTCCGTACAATGGAAACTGGAAATGAAATGCAAAAAACTTCGTGTCATCTTGCTCTTCTGTCTCCGTCCTTCTCTAGCCCCAACACCAGTCATCAAAAGGCTGGCTAATGGAAAAGGCTTGAACGTACACCGCCAGCTCCGGACAATGAAGACAACTCAAGCCACTTAGAGCTGACAGTCGGATCAGAAAAATCATTGTGCATAAGCCCGCTTTCAAGTGGTACGACCTCGAACGTACTGCACAACGTTTAGCAAGAGCACCGACCGGAAAGTCCAGCAGGTGTTCTTTCTGCTTGTAGAGTAGTGATATCATTCTTGTGGTGTCCACGAAGATGCATCGGCACGGTTGCTGTCAATGCAAGGCCGGTGGTAGGCAGTGGCATATCCTTCGTAGCCCTTCGCAGCTCCAGTGCTACGTGCTGTACGGCGGTAGTCCGCTCAAACCGACGTGTTCCTCTACATTGACCCTGGTAATGCAAATAGTATTACCATTATTCGGCAGGAAAGAACGCAAGAGCAAACAGCTGCGAGCCGCCCTGGTGCTACAGCTGCACGGTTCTTTGCAGAGAACAGGCTGCAAGGCATAGAATGTGCAGTTAACGCTGGTGCTGAAATGTTCAAACGATCAACAAAGGAAGTGTTTCGGCGTGTAACACTGATCTCAGCACGGAATCACAAGCATCGGCGTCTCGGTTTTGTAAGCCCCACAGTCCTATGCACTTGAAGCACACGCTGTTGCACACCAGTGCAGGCCACCGACTTCTCACGAACAACCAACAGAAGTCAGTTCCAGAAAAAAGACTAACCTGTAATACGCGCTGTAATTGCATTTGAACCCACCGCCATGTAGCAATGTGTACGGGCCCTTTCCTGTCTCCTCTGCACGAGACGTTGCCTCGAGCTGACCGGTGGCATCTGGTCAGCCGCTCAGATCTTTTCCGCCTGCTCCTTTTCTCCCATAGATGCAATATGGTCTAATGTTCATATGTCCTTTCATGGAAAAACAGATGCGTTGCGCGTGTCGCCCTGTGCGTCATCGACAGATAGCTGTTTTTCAGGAACTACGCAATCTGTGAATGTCCATGTTATTGCTCAGTTTTCCAGTAGGGAGTGCTGCCCCTCCTTACACGCGTTCACATCACAACGGGCACTACCTGGCTTGCTGGAGGAAGGAGTCCCAGAACGCATGAGATTCTTGGAAGGCTAAGAAAGGGCAGATCCCAAAGTGCCAAGGAGTACGACTGGAGCAGCCTAACACTCAGACATGTGCAGAGAAAGAGCTGTCACTCAGACTCCTCAGCTGGCATTGTCACGGGGCACTGTATACGCAGGTGTGTGATTTTCCTTGTTGTATCTATCTCTTGTTCCTCCGCAGTTAGCAACTGTTATGCGGATGATAAGGCTTCACTGAGAGTAATCTGTCAATGCATTAATTTCGATTAGCCTCTCCGTCGAAGCACAGTTGGTTTGTTCGCCGCGACCGGTCAACGCTGTAATCAGTTGATATAGACACCGGTAGCGTTACAGCAAGAAAAATCTTCCAGTTGCTTCTCTAGAGCTCACCGCCACATTCACAGGCACTGAACTGTCAACCGCTTGCAGTAGTTGTTCATTCAAAATTTAGACACATCCTAGATAGGCGGGGTGCAGTTTCCGGGGAGCACGGACAATAAGGACATCATTTTCTTGCCGTAGAATAATACTTTGACACTAAAGAAAATCAAACAAATCTCTCTCAGCTAGTCTCCTCCTATTTTTTGTGAGCTCACAGTAAGCACCGTGGCTGAGTCGCTCGCTGCCAGAGCGGACACATTGCTGTATGGAGTTCACTTTTCCTCTTTAACCTCTCATTAACACGTGCCCGCGCGCCTTCCACCCTCAGCAGCTTGTCACACCGTCGTCTGAAGAACGATAATAGATACCGCACTCAAGCCATTCAAGGACGCAACGATTTGCCTCCAATTAGTGTGAAGAGCCACCCCCTGGAAAAAACTCTGGATTCGGCGTCGCCCACGTACTGCAGACCTTCAGAAGTCGTA
Organism: Sarcocystis neurona; assembly: GCA_000727475.1. Taxonomy (NCBI): domain Eukaryota; phylum Apicomplexa; class Conoidasida; order Eucoccidiorida; family Sarcocystidae; genus Sarcocystis; species Sarcocystis neurona. The sequence continues at coordinate 73,690 of KL647318.1, read as the reverse complement.
TCATTTGCAAAGTGCTCACCTTGTCCTGTTCGGTAAAACCCTGCTTGACAAACGTTTAGACCTCCACGAAAAGACAACGACGTACATCAGCTGTACTCCAAACACCCTGCCGGACTGGTTCACACGCAGGTTCTCGTTCCTGTCTGCCGCACGCCAACGTCAAATCAGTCGCGACTTGCAGGACCTTGTTCTTGACGGTGAGCTTGTCGTCGAACAGGAGGCGTTTTTTCACACAGTGTATCCGCTAGGAGTTTCCGCGACTCACATCGATGTCTTTCGCATCGCTTACAACTACTCTTCCTCTCTATGCGAAAAGACCCACCATCTGCCTCGTTTCATTTCTTTGCAGACGCCCCACCTTTTGTACATTTTAAGAAAAAATTGCCATGAGCAGTGGGCGTGGCGGCGGACTGTCACTTCAGAGCTATACCTACACGTTCACGACACCGCTTCGGCATCAACGCGTTCGAGTAACAAGCTTCGCACCCCCGGCCTACACGTGGCAATGTATGTCTATTCACTAGGTAACGAAGGACGCCTTCGGCACGGATCGTACCTGTGTCACTATTGTGTGCATCTCCAGATATGCCGTTCCTCTGGCTTTCGAGTCTTCATCCGTTTTCTCCTAGCGACGTCTGCTTACCCTGAAACCCAACGATGCGAAGCGTCCCGTTTGCCTTTCTCGTGCACTGTTTACTGGGTAGGGCTTCCCGGTTTTCCGTTGGAGAGGGAAACTTTCATTAGGGAAGTCGCACTGTCTACCAGAACCAGTGAGCTATTCTACGAGCAGTTAGTGCCAGCGGCTTGCGCCATCCAGACTACTCTCTATATGTTTGCTACACTACTCTAGTGCTGATTTAGTTTCAAAAGAAGAAGGGCACATTCAGTGGACCTTCAGCACGCGTGACATACGTCCGTGGTCGACGATGCCCCGTTTCTGGCTCAACTCACGGACCACATCCGCAAACCGAATTCACACCACATACCTACATCAATCTCTTCTTCTGGAGGGACAGGACCACTAAGGTCCTCAAAACTGGAAGACGACCCTCTGCACTCTTGAAGGCGTGCCAAGTGCCCACACTAGCGTCTCTGTATTTCCGTAAAATTCCTTCCTCTTATGGGCTCTAAAGACTCATTACGTAGTACTATTTTCACTTTGGACGCGCGAAGGATGCAACAGTTACGATTCCTTCTTCCTTTCCTGCGACAGAAAAAGAGCACGACTACCGTGTTCACCTCGTTGACACACTTGTCGTCCTCACAGTTCGCATCCCCAGTGCACGGATTTGGCACCTTTCCAGTTGCCACTCGATGTGGGCCAGACACAGCCTCACAACCTTGCCAAGACCAGACGTGAATATGATTCAGATTTTCACGTGTGATATGTTTGTTGTGACGCTCTGGTTTTGCTGCTGGTTAAACTCGTGCTTTTGCCGCCTTCAAGTCTTTTTTTTAAAAGCCGCAGTCACCGCTTCGCCGCGACATTTGTGCGTCCTTCCAAATCTCGTAGACTCCTTAGGCACCGCCGGAGGCATGAAAACGTCCAGAAAACTATCTGCTTATCTTGCCGAGGTCACCTTCTTTATACAAATTCCGAGACTTTCAATCCCGTGTATCTTACCGCAAGTGCGTGTGGTTTTACATGTCAGACCGTCTCCGCGTAAATTGCCGCAGATACGTGCGGTCTCTGCAAGCCACTAGAAAGAATGGTTTGGTTTAGGCTTGACCGACCTTCGGCCTGGGTCGTCACATCTAACAGATGCCTCCTGGACAAACACTGTTACGCACGCTTTCCAGATAAAGCAGGCCCCAAGTCAATACAAGCCTAAACACACTTGCCGCATCTAGTCGCTCCTGGGAAGGACATTAATTTTGCCAGGCCAGTCCTGTCCCCCCTCCAATGCTGCCCCATTTCCGCCATTCAACACAGTGGTTATTCAAGAAGATCCACCGAAGAGTAGGCAGGGCTCCAGATGACCCAGGCGCGGAGGAGACATACATCTCTTCCGACTTCCATTTAAAGTCGCATCTTAGTCTGACATCGCAGAAAGCGTACGATGATGTAAGCGCTTCCTTAATAACTCCGATCCAACAGAAACCTTAGCACATACGTGGTGTTTTACTATGGTCTGCCTTCCCGTCTTGTTCGGCAGCTCCCGGCATGCGATTTCACTTCAGTCCCAAAGCTGCTACTACTACAGTAGTATAAAAGAGGAGGCCCCGTCGGCTAAGCGCATGCTGCAAGCACCACGGTTTCCCGTTCACTACAAGGCTTCCACATTGAAATATTTGTCCCCACTGATGCAATCTGCAAGGTGTACAACAGGAGTTGCTTCTAGATCGACTCCACAAGCACGAGGGCTCAGGCAGACTCTTGATGAACGCAGAGCAGAAATGGCGGCAGTTACCGTGTGCACCTCACACCTTAAATGTTCTCATTGTCTGGGGGAATTTCCGGACAACCAATATAAAGGAACACTTCACACGATAAATGCCCACGTTCCTTTTGACTTCTGTCACGCATTCGGAGATGTGCACACACCAGTAGAGAGTTTGTCACTTTAGATCTCTTGTTCGGGACAACACAACCTGTCACCCGGAAACGAGGGAAGGTTTCACTCTACTAACTCGCCGTTGTTTGCAGTGCTTGGTGTAGGAAACACGTCCACCAAAACCTAGCCACGTCACGTTTATGGGACACTTGATAGTAGGATTTCTTATAACGGCCGCTTTGACAGAGGCGGCACGCGCTGACAGGAATATTGCAGCAGTCCACTATAGTTGGCCTGTTGCCAACCTTCGACGTCCTCAACTTTGTCTGCAAGATCACCTCGTCCATGTACAACACCACGGCTGTTCACCAATTTGCCTATGACTAAGTGGGGTACACGAGCATCCAGGATTGTATGTGACCCTAGTTCACTCTTGTGGTTCTTTTCTTCTTTTTGTCTACCGTGGGTGGGCGACGAAGAAAGGGTCCCAGGCTGGCGTGTATGTTATTCCGTCTATCCTAGCCAGTTTAGATCCTTCCGCCGCAATTCATAGTTCGTCTGCACCTGTGTCAAAGTACCGACACCTGAGAGCGTAATGAACAACCTGTGTCTCTTCAGTTGTTACTGCGCACTGTAGCGCGACAATGGTGATGCGAATAGCGATGATGCCATGGAGTTAGGACCCGTCAGGTGGCCGAGTGAACTATCATTCCACGAGGAAGAAAGATCTTGTGTTTCGTAATCACGTCCGCGCTCAGCGTCTCTGAGCGTGCACAGGGATTCTGTGTGCTATATTCCGGTATTTGGGAGGCCGCCTCTGAATTATTTCAGAGGCAAGCCGGTCGTAATGCCAACACTCAAGGAGTCTTTGATATAAACGCTGGAGTCACGGCTTACCCAAAGTCTGGTTTGGTGGGTCAGCAGGAAACGCTACCAAGGATTAACATTAGAGACAGGTTCTATTCACGCTACCTGAGACGACAGGTGGAGATCCACGCGGAATTATGGTCGTGAGTTCTTACGCGCTACCAACTACAACGACGGGGACCGTCACTTTTGTGTGCTTTACGAGTGTATAGACGCGGTGTAATGTACCAGGACCGCTTTGACAGGTGGATATCCGCCAGAAGCACTGAGTTTTAGAGGGGACTGCTGCATACAATTTGGAATACGATTTCAGTGGTCGTGTCAACAACGGCGCGCCATTCAACTCCGTCGAGTTATGACAGCGACCTCGTTCACCTCGTAGAGGGGTGTACGTACTTGTGAGTGCAAGCACCACGCCGGCAATCAGGAATACCAAGTAAGGTCTTGGCCGGCGCGAATCATCTTTGTCTTTTTGGGTAGATATTGTAGATGTTGTGCTGCGCACAGCAGGATGCAATTCACACTTATGGCTCCGAAGTACAGGCTGCAACGGAACTCAATTCTCATCAGGAAAATTTGCGTCTGTGCTAATGCACGGATGTGCTCCTGGTCCAGCACATCCACTCAATTCTTCTGCGAAAAAAAAGCACCGTCGGTCTCTTACAGTCGGGTACGAGAGCCTCTCTGAGTCATAGCTGCAAGTGCAGACTCGCTCATCAACTTGCAGCTTATTGTATAATTTGGTCAGGTCGACGCAGGTGAATTGCAAATACGTATCGCCTCTTGATGAAAGCAAGTCGCAATTATGACTTGACAAATCCCAGGTTCGGCAGAACATCTTCCGTGTCTAGGAATCGTGAACGAATCCCGGGCCGTGCGGCATGCGCCATTGTCGGCTCGTGTCTGGAATGCGCCGCATGCCATAGAAGATGCCTAAGCGTGAAGTATTTCGCACAATTGGTCAGCGTGCCGACGGGCCACTGATTCTCACGTTGACAGCACGTACCAATCACTACATTCCAGTATGCGCAGCACTGTTGTTACGAGGATTCGAACAAATTAACGCGCTTAGCTCGAGTACCTAGGGAGGGGCGCTGTCGTGCGAAGCAAATACGTCTGCCTAGACGCACGTACACGGACAGCAACGCTTCGTATCCCTCGAGGGCTCCTGGTTAAATGCTCGTTGGGTACTAGTTGAAGCGACGTCTTTCCTGGGGATGAGTCGCTGAAAGCAAGGAACGTCAGATAGTCTTGGGCACTGATATGCGCCACTTTTCACTGAGGAGAGCTCAAAAAAAAGAATACTGTTTTACGGGTAGTTAGACATACGTGTTCGTTCTGATTGCACCCTCTCTGACCAGTAGCAGGTAAATGTTGATTTTGGGGTGTTTCCTTTTGACTTTCCATGGAGACTGGATAGGTGAGCTGACAACTGTTGATAAGGCGGCCCCATGTCGCCGAGTAGGAAGAGATACATCAGAGCCTTGCAATCAATCACTGCCAGGTTAACAGTGGCCCTTATACGAAGAGTCAAGATATGCCAGGTCCTCGTGAAGTCGTGATTCAGGGCTACAAATTGTTCACTGCAGCAACGCTACAAAAACCTGAACCGTTGCAGTGCAAGTGTGCATGAGCTCCAGTGGCAGATACAGCTGTCCTCGCAGATGTCCCAGCTGAGACTCGCTGCGAATGAGTTTCCAGGAGTTAATAAAGCATTTGCCGTTCGTGCCAGGGAAATACTCCCGCCTCTTGCGCTGGTAACACACATTCGTACGTGCTTTTTTGAGTCACTCTTTCCGCTGAGATTTCCTCCGTAGTTGCCCCAGGCCCGTTGGAAACGAACAGACATAAAAAGTTTCACAGATTACGAAGTCGCGACATTTTACGTGTACTTAGTTCATTTCAGGTGTGAGGTGAATCCAATGCGTGTGCCCTGAATTCAGCAATGACCTTGGCGTACACAGACCTGCGTGGTTGCAAGTGGCTTACCAGACTAGCTGCCACTTTTTGAATTGTGAGTCTCGTCTGTTCGTTTCTGAAAGTATCGACGAGTAAAACTGCAGCTGTGTTGATGCTCGTAACTGCCTTTGATTCGAAGACCTGTGGGCGTGCACTCGGACATCCAACGCAGCGACCGCAAGCTCACTGGAGCTGGGTAACATTGCCCTCGGCCTCCCCGTCTGCAGGGAGACTGTTGTGCAGTCCAATCTCTCGCCCACACCAGCGCACTCTCAAGGTGCGGAACAATCCTCAAGGAAAAGCAGGTGTGGGCACTGTATCTTTGCATACATACGTACACACTGGCATCTACACATGCATGCACGTTGACGTCTACACTGTGCCCCGCGTACGTTTTCGTGTCCTCCGGTAGAGGAAGTTTTGGATAGACTCATAAAAGAGAGTTGAAAATAAGCTGTTCCCTGCTACGCACGGTCAATAACGGTTATGTGTTTTTTTGAGTGCCACCCTGCTGAATCACGATAGCCTGCAGCAGATCCAGCACAGACCGCTGCAGCAACTATAGTGTACGCGGCTTGGGCTTCTTGTCTCTCAACAAATATGCGGAATGTTGTTTTTTGCCGAGTGGACAGCTCAGGGGAAGGCTGCGCAATCAGACCCAACTTATGTAGTGGGCGCGTACACTACATAGTTTTGCATACCGGATTACACAACATGAATGAGGAACTGAACATTTTTTTTTTCACTTGTAGCCTTAACTAACCTAGGAAGTCTAACCGTCCTTCTGCACACCCGAGGAACGACGCAACTGTGCACAAACGTACATTCCAAAATGCTCCCATGTGTGCACCGTGTAGTGCGCCACTGCGCAAGTCCAAGTGTACACATTTACACAGGGACACACATACATTGCGGTACAGCCGCACGAGCGTGTGTACGCGTTTGCATTCACAACAGTGGAATCAGGAGAACAGCATGCGTGGACACTCAAACATCAGTACCGATAAATGTTACATAGGAGCATACTTACGCGGACGTATGTAGGTACACGCGAGCTGTCGTCACACACGCTCGCAAATACACGTGGATGTCTTCTAAATCTACCACGACCAAACGTGTTCTATCCTCTTCGCAACATCCATTCTTCTCTCCGCATTACCGTCATGCTTTCATCTACACGCAGACAACGTCTGCGGTAACTCGAGCCGAAAGCATTGCATTCAACCTTGTGCTTAAAACTGTTCGTGCTGCTGTTGCTGCTATTCGTGCCAGTGCTTCTGCTCCAGGTAACCCTCCCTTCGTGAAGGGGCTACTTATTGTGCTGCTGCTGTTCCTTGTGCTATTCCAATTGTTAGTTTTTGCTCATCTGTAACTCGCTTGCAACTGTTTCTTCTTCTGCTGCTGCCTTAAGTGCTTCACTGCAACGGTCTCTACTGCCGCCCCTGCCGCTTCTTATGCTCACAACGCGCCTTGGTGAAGTGCAGCCGTTTCTTGTGCAATTGGGGGCGCTTTTATTTTTGCTACTGTCCGGCTGCTTGTGCTACTTCTCCTGTTGTTTCGTGTACCGCTGCTGCTGCTGCTTGTACAAGTGCTCCTGCACTCTCCTATATGGTACTAAGGACTGTGAGTGGTTTTTCTTCTGCTGCAGAACTGACGTTACTGGCGCTTGTTTGTCATTCGACACTGTGCTGTTACTGTCTGCTCTGCAGCTGCTTCCTCTGCTGCTTTTCCTTCCGCTGAATGTTCTTTCCCAGTTGTTAAGTGCGTTTCAAAACCTTCCACTACGGGTCGTGTTGCTACTTTGCTTACGCTTCTACCGGTGCCGTTGGCTGTGCTCCTGCTGCGACCAGTGGCATCGCGGCCGGTGCATCCATCTTTGTGCCGCGGTTGACAACCTCGTTTCCTATGCTGTTGCTTGGGCTACTGCCTCAATTGACATCACTGCTAAGGCTACACTGTGTTCTCCAGTGTTCACTGCTTTGATGTGTGTGTGTCGTGCAATTTGTGTTGATGTTCCAAGTCTTTCTCTCCATGCCGCACTAATAGCACCCACTCTTCAAACTTGCTGTGACTGACACGGAGGCGCAGAACCAAGTGCGTGTGGAAAAATAATGTGTGCGTGTTACTATTTCCCTGTAAGACCACCTTTATGGAAACGACTCCAGCCGAGAGAAAACGCAGCGTCGTCCCGTCCGTTCCTAACTTTATTCGCGTATTCGCCACACAGTTCTCTACATGGTTGCCTTTCTCATTCTTTTGTTGGCTATGTGGGTGTGCTAGACGTAACCGAGCAGAAACGTCCCCACTTTAAGCCCCTGCGCCTCTTATATCGCAGGTATGCTTACTCGTTTTCAGGCGCCGGAGTTTGTGCTACGAATGCCTATGTCGTGCTAATGCTGCGGTAGTTTCAACGCCGCTAAATATGCAGATTCCTCCTCGTGTACATATTTTTCTATTCTTCACGGAGCTCACGCGCCTGGTGCAACACTGATTGAGGAATTTCCGCAAGACTGTTGAACGTGTGACTCTCTGCATGTACTGGAAATTCTCAAATTCTCAACTGCTGAAATTCATGTGTTATCGGTGGTGTGAGTGGACGGATGCTGGCGAAAACTGACCCAATTGGGTAACTAAAGGCAGCCGTTTGACACAATGTTGGAATCTCCCTTTTGTACCAGCTAAAGCACTTTTCTTGTGGTACGGCAGCACCATAGGTAAGAACTACGTTGTGGGAGTGGGAAGCCACAAGTGAATCGTCTACGTCATCCCAGCTGAAGGTATGTCAACATGGAAGAACCAGTCTATCATTAAGATTCAAAAGCAAGCTGCCGCATTGCGCTTTAGAGTGGGTACCGTTTTGTTGCCGTTGCCAGGTATTTTCATAAACGTCCTGCAAGCGTATCTTTCTGGATGCGTTCGCAAGAATCCTCACTTTTATGCCTGAATTCTGGGAGAAAAAAACCGTCTACACGCTTCTCCAACAATACCCTGCTGCTGTTACAAAGAGCGACTTACAAAGGCACTTTCGGACACTTTCAGCCTCTTCTCAAGTTTTGTGGACGCGACAGGCTCTTCTGTGGAGGCTTTCACACACAGCTTCTCTCCAACCTTTAGCGGAGGTATGTTTCGCCGAAAGCATCCTACTGCAAGATTTTGCCTTGCACCAGCTCCAAATAATGCCTTTCCACAATCCCGTAACAGTCTTTACGGAGAGACGTCTTGCATATCCCCCGTGCACAACGCAGCAACATAAACACCTTTTGAGCACAACTGGTTTTTGCCAAAATCCTCTGGTGATATAATTGCATCCATACTGGTGTGCTGTGGCGTTGTTCAATATACGGGCATTCGCGTGCGGTGGAATCTGCACACCGAGCCACTTGGTTTGATTTACACGAGCAGGAGTGGGCGTGCACGAGGCCATTGAAAGCACAAAGCTTTGCTAGCGTGCAGGCGTTCAACTACCGAGGCAATCGGAAGTGTACGCATTCAGAGGGGCTTGCAAGTGTAGCTGTCGACAGGCAGACACACAATCACAAGCACTTGCTTACGGATATATTCGAGTGCGCGATAGCTGATTACTCGAACGTACACGCGCTGCGGAACATGGACAGTGGCATGAGCTATGTTTTGTGGCACCATGAGATGTCAACAGTTGCAGGCAGAAGCATTGTAAGTCCACGCGACTGCAAGTGAAGCCACAGGGGTGGAAAGCGACTTCACTGACACTCGCGCGCGGGTGGGTCGATAGCTAAGGCAACAAAAGCACACTATTCCAGAACTACCACTTGTGGAGTACTGCTGGGATTCATCTCGAACCTCACCAGGCTGAAGCACAAATTCGTAGGCACACGCCGTGGGAAGTCCAGGTACGAGTGGCCACCTGCGCCAAAAGAAAGAACATTACGTAAACGTGGACAACGGAGGCGACTGTACATACTCCACAGAGCGGGTACACTCACTGCACACCAGTGGACTCCCTGCATGATTTGCAAGTCAATGGAGCCTTCTGTCACCGCGTTACAAACTTGAGACTCTCTTCGCAGCATCACTTTCTGCGGGAATGGATTACTTTTGGAGTCGTGCTGCGCGGCTGTCGCGTAGTCTTGTGTGCAGGTTCGACTTGCCGGCCGACCGGCCGCGTCTCCTACTGCACCACTTACCCGCCGGAGGCTTGCATATACGCTGGAAGCGGTACTAAGCCGCACGCGTGTCTTCGACAAGCTGACTTCGTCTGTTCGAGACGTATATTTTCCACGGAGACTCGCCACCCCGACGACGAAGTGTCAAGCTGTCTCGCTCAACAAAGGTCCGGGTAGCGCAGCCTCCGCCATACTCAAATCACGTAACGACGGCTCTCGTGGCTGGTGGCATCAGTTTTGGCGCCCGGTGCGTTCATCGGCCAGTTCAAGTCTTGAAGCAACAAACGCATGTTCGGGCAGTGTGACTTGACGGCTTATTCGAACAAACAACTTCCTTTGTATTCTGTTGTTGACTCTTGTCATCAGGAGAGGGAAAACGAGGTATAGGGGTAAGCCTTCTCAAGAGCTTGCAACGTGCTTGGGACTCCGCAAAAGAATCCTCATTTTGGACTGGTGTTTTGTAGCTGCTGATGTCTAATTACTCCCCTGTAAGCAAATCAGCACAGCATTCCCCATGTGGTATAGGGAGTGTTACTCACAGAGGGCTCCTTGGACGGCTGCGAAAATTAGTGCTGTGATTTGTGGTGCACTGGACGAAAAAGTTCTGACACACAACCATAGAATGCTGGTTTGCGGACAGGAACGGTGCTGATGTTTTTCCAGAAGCCCAAGTAGAGATGAGTTGACGGCCCAGGAGGGTCAACAGAGCAAGTCAGCACATATATACTTTGTTCAGTCTACGCACTGGATTGCAGCTTGACAAGTTACGCAAAGTAAAATATCACGGCTCAAAACTCTTCCGCGGATTGCGCGGTGCGAGTTTTGAAAGGCTTGCTTGCCCGCAGCCACTGTGCAGTGGTCCGTGATGGCGATACAGTCCTACATTTTTGCGGTATCAGTTTCTTCCTTACAAGCGTATCGGTTCCGTTCTCAGATGGATTATGAGAGGGCGGTACACAAACGTCCCTTACATTCGCTATGCTTTGTATGTACCCAAAGATTATCTGAAGCGTGTCTCGTGCACTTCAGCGCGAATCCTGGCAGAAAAGGGCAGGTAAGACTGCATCGATTCTCCGTCAAGTAGGGGACGTGAACCCGGTAGAGTGCTTAGAATAACAGCTCTCACTGCCACGCTTTAAGGATGGCCGCAGTCCCTGGGACGTCAGGAGTGATCAGGTGGATTTTCACAAAGGTTACTGGCGAGCAGTACGGGTGGGCAGGCTCGAATAGACTGAAGATTTGATAAATGGCCTCGACAGAGGAAGGAGGCGTTGTCCACCGTAGATCGCAGGAAGTGGCGAGTGAAGAGTGGGAGAAAACGGAGGGGAGAATTTCAGCATGACTTATAGAGTATACAAACTGCCACAACTCTTCCATACGAGAGCAACTTTGAACGTAAGTGGACTCGAGCCAGGAGGAGCTGAAGTGCTCACGTAAGTGAATGTCGACGTGGCGGTGTGGGTGAAACAACATGAAGGCACAACGTGGTCACGTATTTCTCTACATCGCGTGTCCAGAGATCAGCTTTACGTCCTCATCTCCGTGGAATGTTTGAGCACTACCGCGTGCGAGGCCTTACCCTTCGAGGGGGAAAAAGTACCGAGCCCGCGACACAGAAGGATCGGCACCGCCGGTCGAGTGAGCGTCAGGCACGTGTAAACATTGAGTCAGGCTCTCCTGTCTGAAAAAGACATGTGCAAAGCGCAGGGGAAATGCTTCTGTTGACCCGGCAGAGACGTCGCAATGAGGCCGATACGTTGGGAATCAACAGTTAGCCTGGGGCAGAGAGTTCTGTTGTGTTCGCCTCCTCTCTTCACAGTTCGGTGCACTCTCAAATTGCAGGCGACAGTACCGTTACCTAGCTTGAGCTTTTGAGTGTTGCGATAGTGAAAGTGCATCGATTGAATCGTGACCTTTTCCGGGGGGCGGGAGGGGGGGGGGCTGCGAAGTGCAGACTTTTATGTGATTACCCATTTATTCTGAAGAAAAGGCCTAAGAAGGCAAGGAGGATTCGTGTAGAGATATACCGAACGGAGAGTTGGATGTTGGAACCGTTGTCGGAAAAATTCAAGCGTGCGTGAAAAGCCAGTGTGTCTCGGCAAGTGAATCAAGCTCACACCGGCAAGCTTGTTGGACCGGTAGAGGCCGTATGTCAGAAAAATCGGCTGACATCCAAGGAAGCAGAAGTTGGGGAGAATTACATCTGGTGATGTGTCTTGGGTGGAAGACGTTGAAGCGAGAATAATCTCACACTCCCTTTTCGTCCGCGGCAAATAGGTTACTGTCCCTGGAACACGCATTCAGACTGAATATAGGCAGTAAAGAGCCGTGGTGAAACTGTAGTAGCCAACGACGGGTGGGACTGTTGGGTATTCGAAGAATTGGTACGCACTTGCACACGCTATACAGAGTGCGTGCTAAGGGCGCCAAGGGGCAGGAACGCGCGCAACGGGTGGCACCAATTTTCGTGCCACCATCAGCCATTCCAGCCTTAATCTGAAGTTTCTTGTTAGAAGGTGCGTCAGCCTCACAGCGTCGCGAACTCCGGATCCGGTGAAGGGTATTGAGTGCCTGCGTTGCGGCGAGTCCCCCTACACAAACGCGGATAAGGTACTGTTTGTGTTATAAGATGCAGAGAAGTTGTCCTCATTTATACGCAGTGTTACGAGCAGGATCTGACCACCATTGGTGGCCAATTCAGTCGGAAAAGCGAAACACCGGAAAGCAGAGTGAAACAATCGCTTTGAACGCTGTGTGCTCAAGACTACGTTATCAGCTGCCGGTGCGACGAACCATGCGCGACCACAAGGATGAACTGAGCTGTTGGACTGGTTTGTAAGCTACAAGAGGTAAGCACGTCGTACAGGAGTTTCTTCTGTGACTGCGCCGCCTGTGAGAGTGACCGCCCCTCGTAGGACTCTCCGGAAGAACTCGACAGCGGATGTAGCTGCTAATGACGAGATGCCAGAGTCAGTCCACGTAGGGTGTAGCTCTCACAGACAGGAGGGCGTTGCGAAAAGCCGTGGCGTGCCACACCTGAGGTGCGGAACCTGAAATCAGTTGATCACCCACGTTGCCTGACACTCTTTTTCTGCAGTCGTGGCAAAAGTAAAACTTCGTCGTATTTGCAGCCGAATGGTGACACGCTGGCTGGTGACGCGACAAGAGTGGTGACGTTTTGCTAAAGCATGGACGCTCGCGCACACGTGTGCCTTCGGAGATATGTGCCACACCGACTCTTGAGAATCGCAGAACAGGAATCCTGTCATTTTCTGCACAGGAGGTGAACCCCCTGTGACTTGGAGTGTTCACTATGCAGAGGAAACAAGGCACAACGATTGTTGTGCGTAGTTTTCTCTAGTGATACACAACTGTGTCAGTGCCAGTGCTTCCCAGGACGCAACGCATTCCTTAGGCTAGTAGTGCACAACAGCGTCAGTTTCCAGTACGCAAGGCATTTCGCAGTGCATATCGTTTCGCGTACCTCCGGGTCTCAGTCCGTGGCCCTTCTAGTACACTGGAAACGAGACGCTGACCCCCTGCCGGTGTCATCGAACGCCAAGCATCCACATCGTTCATTGGTGTTCTTTGACTTTATGAGGCCAGCCCAGAGAGGAGCCGGCTTTTCACGACTCGAAGATGCACGGACACTGAGAAGTTTGAAGTGTACACAGGGAAGTGCTGAAAAGAGATACTTGCGCTCTAAATGAACTTAACCCATATATAATATATTGCGCACTTCACCTTAGAGTTATACTACCACTTTCGATTCATCTGTCCCACATAAATCCCTGCCGTGTACAGCTGCCCGTCCTTTCTTTCAAGGTGTTCACTCAGGGTGCGTTCTGCAATCTGTTTGTACGGAAAGAGTCAGAGGCCTACTCAGTCACTGACGGTGACAAAGTACAGAAACCTACGTCATTCTCGTCACAACTCGCGTCTGAGTAACAGTCGCCTTCATCGTGTAGCCTCTTAAACGTGTCCGCACAAAGAAGCTAGTCCTGCAGCTCTGCTCTTGTACCTCCTCCCCTCTGCGATCATGTCGTGCTGCCGGAATTTTAGTGGCCAGTGCACCCTCGTCGAAATAGGGAAACGTCCTTCTCAACTCATCTATAATTGCCAGCCGTCGCACCTCGGCTAGTCGTTTTGTTGCGACACTTTCTCAAGCTGCACAGACGGGAGCTGCCAATGGCCAAACCACTGGATGCAGCTGAAAGAGCAGTGAAAGCATTGTTGCACACTTGTCCCCGCAGGCTGTTTGCGAGCAGCATTTACCATTGTTCTCAGTAGGGGCGTAGAATGGTCAATCGTATTTCTGAAAACAAACAGGGGATGAGGCGACGTGTAGCCGTTTCTTGCCTTCTGGATATTAATTATCCTGGCCTCCACCAAACGGTTTGCGGCTCGTTTGCTAGACAGAACCATTCCGATTCGAGGCTTGTGGCAAAGCAGAAATTTCATACCCGTTATCTGCCTCATGGCGGACCGGTTAGAAATGATGTCGTGTTGCGCATTGAGAACCAGTGCTCTGATAGGGCGGCGTCAATTCATAAGAAGAGTGAGGCAATGCTGTCCCCTGTCTGATGGACACACAGAGCTAGAATGCAGAGGTCAGAACGAGGTTGAGTCACGTAGTAGGGTGGACTTTGTTCTCCAAAACAGACGCTCTGCGTATGTCGCGGTCTCCTCGGAAGTGGAAGAAAGGAGATGGAGGCACTGGTTGCATGGCGGAGGTCACAGGTGCAAGGCTGCTACTGTGTTAGAGCCACGCAGCGAAGGAGACTGATGAGAGCGTGAACACTTTGAGGAGCTGCTTGAGGTTCAACAAGAAAAAGTGCATTGTCGTTTACAGGTGCGTGCATCGGGAGGGCGTAGCTTGGTGAAGTTTGGGCTTTTTTCAAGATACAGCCTGTAGAGCTGAAGAAAGATTACACAGAACTCACCACAGATGACGCAAGTCAAGGACATAGATGTAGATTCTTGGCAGAACACCTCGATAATCTAGGCAGGGATTGCGGGGTGTGAAAAGGCCTTCCGTTCTTGTAGTAGAGCGTCAGGAGAAGATTAGGATCGAGAAGAATAGTCTTTCTGGAGCGCGTGAGTTCTGGGAGGTATTAAAAGGTTCTCTGTAGGATGAATGGCTGTACGTCCGTGAACTGAACCTGACGCATGGAGTGACACCCGTACTAATAAAAAAGCTACCACCGTCGCACCGGCAACGGTCACAAGTCAGTGTGTTCACAGATCAACAGACACAACGCAAGTAGGACAGAGGGCGCGGGCGCGTCTGCGGCTGCAATGCAGGAGAATGTGAACATCCCTGCGAGTATGCTATTTCTTAACGGAAACACTGTCCGCTTCGCCGCATACGCTGGGAGGGAAGTGACGTTGGCGTAGCATCAATGTGGAGGCAAACGTACAAATAAAAAAATCATGCTCGGGCGTGACAAAGAATTACCTGCACGTCATCAGGTGACATCGAGGTTGCTCCTCGACCGTGCTACGTTGCAGAACTCCTTGCGAGAAGGTGACTGCTTGCACAAGGGAAGGGAAGCTTCGACCACCGCTTCGGGCTAGCAACTCACCAAGTGAGGATAACAGGAATACCATCAGTAGGTACGGTGGAGGCGTGGACGCTGTTTTCACTGAAGCCCACGTGGTGATTGATACGGGACGCAAGGGAGCGGAAGCATACCTTTGTGGGTGAGGGGGAAGGCAGCGATTCCGAATACGCAGGGGGGTGTAGACTTTTCCGGCGAGTCAGAAGAACAATGAGTAGAGGACCCCAGGTGTTCTAGGTGATTCGGCGTGGGTGTGCTTGACAAGGGTTGTCTACTAAGGAAGTGCTTTGCTTCAGAAGGTGGCGTCGACATTTGTATTGCTGCAAATTTAAGACAGCGCATACTATTGGGTCGAAGGACATTGCCGTTGTATTCGATGGGATGAATATCAATACTGTACGACACACGTTTGGAGAGTTTCTCAGTGGGGACTCTGTCGTGGTGCGGTCTACCGAGCAGAAGCAGGTGCGCAATGCCTGAAGAACATAAGAACTCAACGCATGCAAGCTCCTTCCCACGATGGCTACCGAAAACTCGTCTCGGCGCCACTGCGACTCCGCTTTGTGGCAAATAGTGGCGTGGGTGAACACTATACAGACGATACGTAGTAGCGTTGTGCGTAGGTGTGCGGACGGATGGTACATCCTCGTGAGTGAGGAAGGGCGAGGATCCTGCAGAAGGGAAACGTATCTGTGAGGTCATACGGAATCATAAGTAGACAAATTATTCGACCAGGCGGCGACGTTAGCGGACGGTAATCGAGCAGGATGCCAAACTGTCCGCTGAGTGTACAGGAGAAAGGGCCGACTTGAAAACGACTTCTTTTCTTTAGTGATGCCTGCGCCACACAAGTAGACGATTGATCTTGTCTTGCAGGCGGTCCCTCAGCGCTGCTTTGGTGCTGTAGGAACCGCGTTCGTAGTCTCAACTCCAACGTCGTGGTCGACTTTGCGTAATCATTGTACAGTATGTGGCGAGTCGGATGGTAATAACTTTCTATTCATGGCAGAAACAATTACTCTATTTGTAGCGAGTACTCTAAGCTACAGAACAAATGCTGTGTCCTCTGCCACCGACTGCCGGACGAGACAGCTGAATGGAGAAGAATATTTAACATTGACACCGTAGTTGACCTTATTTTGTCTTGGAGGTTAACTCATTACTGCGTGCTCACGAAGCAAGTCTAGAAAGAGTCTTACCAGGCTCTAAGCAGCGAAGGTGCCGCTCGCGATCCACCACTCTTAGCCCATCAATGTATTCCATTACTCGAACGAAAGTGGGTGTAGTCGGCCTGACTGGCGGAGTCGTGGTTCATGGGGTTATACAAAAATTTCATGGCAAACGGAACAACGTCAGTTTGAGGTGTGCCTTGCACGATGGTCAAGTACGCCTTTCTGTCTTGCGGGAAGACAGCACGAGTCGAGATTAGCAGAGAAAACACATAGACGACGAAGCTGTCTAGCGGGGTAGCGGCGCGAACTGATGAGGAAGGACATAGCGGGATCAAGCGAAGCGTGTGAGGGAGACAAATTGGTCATCACGAGCGCACGAACCTGTAAATGAGCGTAGCGTCGTCAATAGAATGGGTAGTCAGGTCTCCGCGGGAGCGGAGTGTGGCCTCCAGACGTGGCGTAAGCAGCACCCGTCACAAATCCACCACCAGTTGAAAGGAGTCGACCACAGCGAAGTAGCTCCGTACACCACCAGAGCCTGCAGCGTCCCGACGAAGAAAGGAGGAAAATCTGTAACCACAATGTTGGAAAGTGCTTACAACGAGCAGGGGAGACAAGACTCTAACGAAGTGTTGTCCTGTCAGTCGCGTGTGCAGGGGCGGCAGCTGCGCCTGGTAGAGCAGCAGAGCGAGTCGAAGTCGAGCTGACAAGATCTCAACAGCAAGAGGGTAAAAGTACGCCGCGCTTCGATCTCTGATGTGCTGCTGGTGCGTACGTTAAGGCACGACGTATCACGTACATTCTTGAGAAGGTGGTGGGTGCTGCACAGTAACGCGGAGATGGTGCATACAGTATGACGGTACACGTTGGGGAGAAAGAACTGTCGTTGGGGTCACTGCCTGTGACGAATCACTTTAATGACCAGAACACAAGTACTTTCCCCAGTCAAGGGATGACAGAATCTAGAGGCGGTTTTGGGACGACCCTAGTGAGGAGGGTAGTACGAGGACGAACCGAAGAACACGCTCATGGAAAACGTAGGAGGGTGACATACCTCCATACAAGTGTGCTAATTTTGTCGTCAGAGACGAGAAGAATGAGGAGAAGGCTTTACGTGCCTTGAATTCCTCGTCCTAGGCGTGCTGGACGAAAAACACCTGCGCAGGTAGCGCTTTGTGTGTATTCCCCAGAAAAGACTTCTCTGGTTGGAAGCGTGCGCCTGTAATCGCAAAAGGAATTGATTGCACTCTAGTGACTACAGAAAGATTTTCGTAGACTCTTTTGCAAGTGACCATTTTGTACAGAAGAAATGTGGGTAGTATAAGAGTGGGATCTATGACATAGGGACGGTTCGGTGCGGCTGTGCTTGGTGAAGGATATATGCGCCGGAAATTCTTTGTGTACATTCGCAAGAAACGATAGTGTGGCTCTAAGCGTGCTCCTCTGTTCAAAGCAGGATGGAGTCAACTTCTCTTGGATCATGGTAATTTTAGTCTAACTCGTACAGCGTAGCAGTTTAGCAGTCAACAGTTGTAGGGAGCGTCGGAGTGTAAACTCTATCGTATGAATGGTTCGTCACCGGTGTGCACGGCGAACGATATATCCGCAGGGAGTGCTTCGCGTATGTTTTCCGGCAGGGACGTGCCTGCCACAAGTTCCGTGCCTGTGTTCAAAAAAGGATGCACTGCAAAACAGCTAGATCAAGCAGACTTCCTTAACGCTCCTTTCGTGGTACGCATCTGGCATGCAGGAGGTGTAGCTGCCGTCCGAGCGAGACTTCCCACGCGGCTGCATATCTCTTAGTCTTGCGGAAGCACCGCAAAAGGAAGTGAAAACGTAATGTCGCGTGATGCTTGTGACGTCGGCGCCCGTGAATTCGTCTTCCCACTACTTTTGTGGTACACCACAAGTTGTCGTGAGCTTGAACGTGCTAGAAGTCCCACTTGTTAGTGCTGTCAACAGGCTTCAGTAAGCATCCTGAATTCCAGTGAAGGACGGAAGGTGGAGACGTTCGCGGTGGAAAAGACTCGTACATTGTCAACGGAAATAGATATTGCGGGTGTATTTTAAGGGAAGTCTGTTGCAGAGAGTAAATGAGCAGACACACTGAGCATTTGCTCAAAACAAGTGGGGATGTTGCGACGCGAGGGCAACTGGTAGTGCCTCCAGCGGCATTACACTGAAGGCAGAGACACCTGCATCTTTCTTCCTGCACTTGTCGGAAGCAGCATGGGCCTGTAAGCTAAAAAGACCCTTTCGTGTCCATCCACGTTTCCTCAAGCCAGACGTGCAGCAAAGTTGTCCGGCCTGTGGCGAAACGGCTTCAATCGAAGCCGTGTCGTACATTGAAAATTAGAGCTACGCATGCACGTGAGTAGACAATCTCAGAAACAAATCACAAAGTGTTCCTCTTCCGTAATTCTAGGAGACAAAGCGAAGATTTGGAGGACAGAGAAGCTGCACGACGAAGTGTTAGGTGTTTCCGTTTTTAGGAATAAGTCCCTCAGCATAGATGTGGATGTCGACACTTGTCGAAAAAGGGAGTGGGAGACGGTAGTTGGTCGTCGGACTACACAGATATTAGTCTGTTACTCTGTTACCCCGATCCAGCGAAGGAAGCCGATGACAGCGTACAATTTTGGAGCACGACGCTTGAAATACTTGATGACATCATACGCAAACGGCTTACTGTCGTGTGAAGAAAGGCGCGTGCCACGGAGGCTGCAGGCTAGTAAATTAGACCGTTCTGCCTCTTGTCAGGATAGCCTCTTGGAGTGGCGAAGAGAACACACACTCTGGGCGTAACGCGTCTGGCGCGTATCGAACACGCATGTTGTTGAAAGCGCATCTCAGTAATGTGGGCAAAGAACTGAGATTTTGTGAAGAGTCTTTCTCCACATCGAAAAGCGACACGGGTGTGTCACGCTCGTCTGAAACGCCTTATTCCCGCGAGCGAGTGAAAAGGGGTCAGACACACGTGTGACTACAGATGCACGGGCTGAATGTGGCTGCCCTATCGGACATACTCATCAGTAGCCACAGATCATCCGGGAGTCGAGAGGCGACGTTAACAGACCAGCACGCCCGTACATTACCAGGCGGGGAGAAAGTACGAGAATTAAAGCACGCAAATTTGTAACTGCAGTGCTGCAGAGGGTGCAGAACCTAGAGATTCGCGCGCTCATTTCACCGAGGGATCTGCTGGGGATCGGAGGTGCAAAAATGAACGTTGCGTCTGGTAGAGCAACAGAGAGAAAATCCGTGGAGTAGGGGTTTGCAATCTAAAGTCAATACGTGGAAATTATGCTATGAGACTGGACACACGGTGTACTTCCTTGAGAGGCTGAATGCCTTCACAAGATTAATGCGGAAGCAGTATGCAGGATTGAACGTAACAGGTTGGGAAGAATCCACAGACGTTGACGTGTGAGCGAACCCAAGTGTACGGATGCATAGACGACTGCCATACCGACCGGTTAGGAAGGAGGGGAGGTTGTCTTGAGGCAGACGAAAAGAACGCGTCAGTTGCTATGAGGTATGCAGAACTGTTGTTCTGAGTGAAACATTTCTGTACAGGACCTGCCTTCTGTACGCTTTTCAGAGAGGACACGTGTGTCTCAAAAATTGAGTGTGTATTCGGATAGGAATGCAGTGCATATTGGCTAAATCAGGAAAATTTTCGACGTATTTCCTTTGATAATAGCAAACAACGACAAAAGAAGTATCCCTATGCGCCTGTGTACCTCTTAGCCGCGGGTGAGCACTGCAGAAAAGAGACTTGCTTGGAGGGCTCGCGAGATCTCTGCGATGTTGCCGCCCGTTGAGTCGCCTTGGTCTTACTGCTCTGCTGATACATGACAACTAGTTGCGCACTTGAGGGTGTTAGAAGCCTTACCTGCTAGTGTTATCAGCAGGATGCAGAACGGATTCAACATTCTGGTGAGGGATAAATTGTAAAAGGTTGCGGGTTGAAAATGGCTTGTGTCATGTGAACTGAAATACACTTTTGCTTCAAAACGGGCGCGACCAGCGGCGTGAAGGCGGCTTGTGCTGCGTTCGGTGGCATCATTTTGGTGGTGATACGCTCGCCGCGACGAGCGGCGTGAAGGCCGCTTGTGCTGCGTTCGGGGGCATCATTTTGGGGGTGGCGCAGTGTGCATTCCTTGTCCTGAAGTTGCCGAATTCTCTCTGTCTGTACGCTACAAAGATCGATTGTGGTCCAGCCACACGTGCCACGGCACGCTTTCCACAAACGCGTTCTGACGTATGGCGAGTGCTCTGGACACTCTGTGGTTTCTCACCTTGTAGGTCAGCCGTCCGGCTACTCCCATAGCCTAGCAAACATAAGAAGTAGTATTCCCCTCTCGTGAATGTAGGCGACAAAGTGAAAACGCCGAGACCACTAAACCACGGCGCAGGGGGAATGTCGTCCTTTATGAGAAGCCTCACTAGGTAGAATATGACTGCAGCAGGCGTTAATGCAGAGAGGTGGAAACGCTGGCTGTTTGTCGTTGTTTGCCGGTGTTGAGCTGTTCCGCTGCTATGGTGATCCGCGCAGGAGGTTAGTGAGAACGTGGAAGTTTGGAGGGAAGTGCCTGAAGTGCTCTACAAGCTCAACAGTAAACAACGCATTGTCGAGGACAGATGAGTGCCATGTGGGATGGAGCTTGATAAAGTAGATCACTGTGTGTTTGCGGGGCCAGTGGCGTGGAGAGCTCAGGAAGGCGTCCACAGAGAGCGGGGCCAATATCACGCGCGTCCGCGACACAGGAGGTCAACAGCGCGTGCCAGTAATATGGATAGACAATGTGGGTTCTGAGGAGATTTCTTGTGAGCGCCCAACGAACGAAAAGGTTTTAACAAGTGAAGCGTTGGCAGATCAAAATTGCTGTTCTGGAGCGCAAGGGTATCGAAAAGGATTAGAAGGCCGTCAACGCAATGAATGATTATATGTGGTCGGCGAATGGGACGTAAACAGTACCAGGCGCCAAGCTACCACGTTTAGCAAAGGGACAAGCAGAGATCAGTACATTCATAAATTGACCGACGCGGCAGAGGACAGAGGCGCAAATCACACAAGACTGTAATTATGGTGGTGGAGAGCTAGTACAACATGCGGGAATAGATTAACCGAGGGCTGTTTTGCCTGTAGCATACGCAGGACGGTACGCCTGGCAGGGCACCAAGGCGGAGGGCGCTGTGGATCTGGTATGTCAAACTCGAAAGGAGGTACGAGTTCATCGCGGTCAGTTGTTCGATCACTACTGTATAGAAATGTGAGACACAACAACATCGCGTACGTCACTGAGGAGCTTGTAGCCCTGACAGGATGTTGGGGCAGCGATTCGTAGAACTAGAGCGTGCAGGCTTGCGCAGACAAACTCCCGTTGGGGTGAGTGCTCTTGGTGAGTAGTCCAGACCGTGAGAGCAACAGAAATATCCAGGGGTCAGGAACGAATAGAGGTGGAGGCCGTCTTCGGCGCAGCTTCTCTGGTGATGACGACAGGCTGCGGGCGACAGTAATGGCACAGTTATATAAGAAGTCTGAGGCTGCCACTGTGATTGAGCTGTGGGTGCCTTAAGGCGCCGACGAAGAATGGAAAGACCACGTCAGGAGCCGCGGGTTTTTCGGCGTAGATGCGCTAGGTGACGGAGACCTGCACAGGTAACTCTTAGGAAAAATTTCTGTGCATCCGGACGTGCGCCTGCGCTTGCATAATCAAGCGTTGTATATTAGCTGCACCAGAAAAGATTTTCGTACGATTTTTTCACCAGAAGCAACTTGGTACGCAGGAAATGTACGAAATGTTCTAAGGAAACCGTATCCTATGGAAGCTTCGGCCCGGGATTCTTTGGTAAAGGACATTTGCTCAGGAAGTACATTGCATGTGCTCTTCTGAAACGATGTGTGTGCAACGAAACATGTGCCTCTGTTAAGTTAATGCAGCAGTGGACACGAGCTATTCCAAGCTGGTTTCCGACGAATTTCTCAAATAATAGAACTCTAAAACCTAAGTATTGTGGGTAAAGAAGGTCGCAGTGTGGACTCTGTCATGCGCCCCTGGATCGCTCAGACACGGGCGACCACTGCAGCACGGCCTTCAGCGTTGAAGGGAGGCGACACGTCTGCGATGTCCGTCCCCGTGTACTACTTATGATTGCGCTGCTATTGCAGGACACGAGTAGCTGTGACCTTGAACGTGTGATACGTCGCACCTGCTAGTGTATGGTGGAGGGATCATATATTCCGATGGGGAGTGTAACGCGAGATGTTCTGAGTTGAACAGGGCTTGTGCCATGTCAACGAAGACAAATATTGTACGTGCATTCAAGCAGTGTCTGTTGGCAGAGAGGGGCTGAGCAGGTGCCCTGCATGTTTGTGGAAGACAAGACGGGATACGCCGGTCTGAAACTGGCTTGTCGTGCTATCAGTGGCGTCACATTCAGGCACAGAAGTGTGCTTCCTTCTATCAGCACTTACCGAAAACGGTTTTGCCTGTCTGCTACACTAAACATCTCTAGTTTATCCAGCAGTGCCAAGGCCGGCGTTGCAGAAACGTTGACTGATTTGTGGCTCATCGGGTGGAAATGAATCGGTGTTTTACGCTGGAGATTCGTACTCTGAGTGTAGAGAGTGAGGAAATTCTAGAGCCAAACGAGGTCTGATTTTCCTCTTGGCCGTAGTTGACAACAGCAGAAAGCTGGAGGCAGAAGGGCTTTAAATCACGTTGCAGAGGGGATTTTCTTTCTCAGAGGAAGTCTCGTTGGGTAGCTCCGGATTGAGGCACACGTGAAAAAGAGAACCGGTTGCACTGGTTGTTGGGCGGATCTCACAGGCGCTAGACAGATACTCTGCAACTGCGATTCAACGAGGGAGGTTGATGAGAGCGTGAAATATTGGAGGGAGTTGTCCCGGGCGCTTCAAGAACTTAGGCGCAGACAATAACACGTTCCGGTTTACAGGAGCGTGTCGTGAAAAGTGAAGTTTGGGGAAATAGATTTTTCTACTTTTTTCCTCGTAGTGACCAGGAGAGGTGACAAAATGGTCCACACAGACCGCACCCACCACGTGGCGCCCGCTGGTGACGTGGACTGTTGAAAATGTACCTCGGTAATCTGGGGAGAGACTGCGGAGTCCAAGGAGTTTTCTTTACGCATTAACAGACTCCGTCGGGATTCAAAATAAAGAATATAATGGCTACACGCGGTGATCGGGTCCCGGAGGGGGTGGGGTCAAATGAATGAGCGGCTAGTCGCTGTATGTGCGCGGGCTGAACATGGCCGCCGTGTGGGGCAAAAGCGGTAGTAGTCAGAAGCTACCACGAATCCAAAGGCAATGACAACAGGGTACTACACCTGTACATTACCACAAGGGGGAGACTTCGTACTACCCCTGCGCATTACCACAAGGGAAAGGGTTACGAAGGAGGACACATCCGTGTGTGTTTCTGTGGTGCTGGCGTGTGTGTACAACCTGCAGGTGAGGCATCTGCTTAACGGTGGTCTGTCCTGTCCGTCGCACGTGCAGGAACGGATGGTGCGGGTGGCAGATCACCAGAGCGAGGCGGTTTGCGACTGAGATGTCTCAATCTCGGGGGGTCATTAACATACCATTGAGTGAGACGTGGCCTAATGGTGGTGGACGTCGGCACGACACACCGCGTCTGTCATTCGGGAGGTGATTGATCGTACAGAGCCACGTAGGGATGGTGTGGAGAATGGAGAGCACAAACTGGGATCCGAGAACTGTGGTTGGAATTACTTCTCTCGGCGGGCAATTCAGCAGGCGAGAGCACCAGGAATATCTCAGGTTGAGGAGCGGAAGGGTGCAGAGGCTGTCCTGTGTAGAGTTCACCTGATGACGAAAAGGACACGTGGGCGAGCCGAAGAATTTCGTATGTGTAGACAGGAGAGGAGAATATCTTGAGGCAGGAGAAGAATGAGCCGGAGGCTGCAGTACCTGTGGGTTCTTTGACGTGGGTCAGCTTTGTCGAAGACATCTGATCCCGTAGTGCTTTGTGTGCATTCTCCAGGAGAACCTTTATCGCCTCAAGTCGTGCGCTTGCGTTGGTACATCGAAAACGTGGACGTTTGCTGCTTCAAGGGCATTTTGGTCTGTCTTCTTGGAATAATACCAATTGACTACGCAGGAAGTGTCAATAGCTCGTGAATGGAAACTCTGCCTTGCGCCTTTGTATCTCTTAGTCCGCGTTGAGCACTGCAGAAACGAAGTGTACGCTGAAGGCTCGCGAGATGTTTGCGACTTCCACACCCGAGTATCTCGTGTGATCTCATTGTTATTTCGGTACACGGCAAGTAGTCGAGCTTGCCACAAGTCCCACCTGCTAGAGTTGGCGCATGGGAGGATCCTTACTCGTTGTGAGGGATAAAATGCGAGGACGCTCTGAATCGAAAAGGGGTTCTGCACTGTCAGCGTAAATAGATTTTTTGCGTGCACGTGGGGGTCGTCCGCTACAATGAGCGGCCCAGCAGAGACGTCGAGTGTGTGCTCAGATCAAGGCGGGATGAGGTGACTGGATGGCGATGTGTCTTGCCTTCAATGGCACTACGTTGAGGCAAAGACGTGTACATTATTCTCCTGCATTTGCCGATAGCTGTTTCCGCGTGTAATTTGAAACAACGGTTTTCAGTTCAACGACATGTGCACAGCTAGTCGTTGCTGAAACGCAGTGCAGATTTCACGTGCGGCGAAGGCCGCTGGAAATGAAGCGCGTTTGATATACAGGTATTGGGAGCTCTAAGCACAGGCAATAAGTCGATTATGGAGACGACAGAGGCAGTATTTTCGTCGTGGAGATTGGCGATAACGTGAAAATGCCGAAGGATATTGAAACCGCTGGTGGTGAGTGTTCACCCGTCAAATGAAGACACTCCGAATAGACACTGACCTCCACAGACGTCGAGAAAAAGAGCGGGAGCATTGGTTGCTGGTCGGAGTCCACACGTGCTAAGCGGTCACTCCGTTACACGGCGATCCTAAAAAGAAGGTGGAGAGAGTGAAATTTTGGATTGAGGAGTCTGCAGCACTTGCACAGTTCATCCGCACGCATCGTCTTGTCTTTACCGATGCGTGCACTGGGGAGTGGAGCTTGGTAGAACAGATGTTTCTGCCTTTTGTCAGGATCGCGGCCTGGAGAGCTTAGAGTGAATCTATACAGAGCATAACCCAAGTGGCGCGCCTCGACAACGTAGACCGTTGAGAGAAAATCTTAATAATCTGGGGAGAGGCTGTACGGTTTGACAAGATTTCGGGTCCGCACCACATAGCGTTGTGGGGGTTTCAAGTGGAAAGTCTAGGATCGAGACGGATTGTTTGTGTGGGCCGAATGAGTCCGAAAGGAGGACAAGGTCGTCAAGAGGAAGAGGGGCCATAGGTGCGTGGCCAGAATGTGGCGACCTGACGAGGAATAATCGATTGCAGTGACAAACCTAAGGCGGCTCTAGACACGAAGGTTGTAGGGCAGCGCGTTCCTGCACTACCAGAAGGAGAAGAGGCAAGAGGAATTCATGCTGGATTGTAATTACCTGCAGTAGACCATCTGCAGCACGGTTGTCGTCCGCTACGCGGGTCTGCCTCACCGGCTAGCGACATCGGAGGATGACCTGCACGGTTTCGGACGTGCACCTTCTTCGGGAGTGTCAAGGGATAAAAATGCAACGAAACGGGGATGCTAAGCGTGGCGACTGCCGAAAGAAGACCCTCACAAGTCGAGAAGCGTAACCAGTTTTCTAAGGTTTTGTGTCAGGGTTTTGAGCTTGTGGTTTTTAACGTTTCACAGCTGAGGGTTTTTGGAGTTTTAATGTTCTGGAATAATATGGCCTTGCTGTTTCGTATGCAGAATTCACACGTGCTGCGATGAGGCAGTGGAGTCTGCTTCGGAGGGCAACCGAATTTTGCTGATGGTGGTCTGACCATCTGATGGTTTACACAACGACTGAGTGGAGGGGCTGAAATGGAAACGAAGGCTCGCGTGCTCTCCGCTGTGCACCCTGGCCGGTTGTTCATCCCTGCACTAGCATGTGGCGTGTCTGCATACACTGTTGTTGCACCTTCTACAGATATGTTGAGGGGTTTTCCTACAAGCATGTTGACGGGTTTTCCTCCTTCAAACGCTCAATGTAAGTGGGCAGGAACACACCGTCTATCCACATGCCTTCTTTCGGTCACGTCTGTTTCACGTATCGATATTTTCCGCAATAAATATCCTAGACATAGAAACGGCACTGCTCTTGCGCGCCTTGTAACCAGGCCATTTCCACCGGATGACTATTCCAGTTGTAATCAGCTGTGGATGTAGAAGGGTGCGGAGGGGGAACTGTTGGTGTTTGTGTGATCAGGAAAACGTCGAGACTCTTGTTCTGCAACGCCACGTTACTGGGTAATCCGGCACCTACTTCAATTTGAAGTGCGCAATAGATTTGTCTTGCGTCTCCGGAGTAGATTTCGTACGTTTGGTTGTGAGGAACGTTGAGGCTGGATGTAAGTGCGTGAGTTTGCCAGAACGTCACGCGACGAGGCGGAGACACCGACAGCTGCAATCCGGATGCACGAACCACAGTCTCGCAGAGGCACAATTCATTTGTAAGGCTTATGAAACGCTAAACACGTGAGGTAGAGCAGTACTGCGTGTCTCAACACAATTCCTGAAAGAAATTTCTTGTTGCTATACATTGAAGGCAAGGACAAAGCAAGTTTCTGCAGTCCTTCGTTTCACAGGAAAAGGGAAAGATTAGCCGCGTATGCGGTGCCCTTCAGAAAGAAATGCTGTCGACCTAAAGATACGCCGTACGGAGGCACGACACCGGCGCAACGACCTGTACTGCTTTTGAGGATCCGGGCTTCCTACATCTTTCCCCGCGGGCGTGAACCGCGGTGCGTGCTCGTTATTTCGAGACCCAGACTCCTGACAGGGGCTCTGAAGTAGGTCAAACCACATTCATTAGAATACATGACATGCATTGATACTGAATCTTTATGCTATCAGAAGAATGGCAGACTATGACCCTTCGCCGCAAGCGTCCGAACTCACGCAAGGGACGACAGGTACTATCAGTTCCTCCGTCGCCTCTGTACGTAATGCAGCCCACAAAATAGTAAACTGCTACACATATATGCACGTATGCGTAAAATTATACATTATATAGCAGGTCCGTACTGCGGGACGGAAAATGATCTCCATGCTGAGTCTTCTAGGTGTACAGAGTTACAAGCAACATTTCACAAAAAGTGAACATAAAGATAGGCGACTACCTGGGTAAAGATTACAAACGATTCGGTACAGCACACCTGTCATCATACGAACCCGAACACTCGCTTACGGCGAGACCGATGCGTCGCTGAAAATGTAGAATTTTGTTTGACTTCCAAGACGCACTAATAAGGCAAGTTATTTGAGCTTGTGAGAGAGTAAACTTGGCCACCTGCGACCACGGCACGCGTGGCGGTCTACAGACGAGTCCAGCACGCGGGCAACGCATTTCGTGTACTGTACTAACAGGGGTACTCTATTATTCTCTTCTGGGCTCTCAGCGAGTCTTTTTAGTCGTTGGGAGGCGTCAGATGCTATGCGTACGTGTCCTTCAATATTTCCTTGAATTGTCAAAAATTTTCCTGCAACTGGGTAGGGCGGAAGAGACTTACGATTGCAATACGCTCTGGACGCTGAAGAAGTCCAGTGCACGCGCTGCTCTGTATAACACCTAAATTTTGCCCCGCTGCCAATAATGAGTCAGAAACAAGCAGTTAAGGTAAGACCTCACGTTCTGAGTGGATTTTCTGGTACAAGTAATGTCTGTAACATGACCTTGTGCCTTCCGTCACTGAAACAACGTGTTTACATTGTCCTCGTAGAGTGAATTTACCCAGGTGTATTCTGCGTAGTGTAGGCGGCAGCATTTGATGGATATCACCGTTTCTGTAGTGAGCCACGCAGTTATGGGCGTAGGATATACCAAGTCATTCTGCTGTTATCCTGCCGACATGGGGAAGAACTGCTTAGGTGCACACCGGCTCACGGCTTCCACGACATACAGGTGCTGACTGTGTTTATTTCGCCCGCAGCAGATAATAGCACCTGCAGTCTTGAGGCATGCCTCACCGTAGAAAGCTCAAGGAAGACGTTATACTTTAGCATGACCTTTTACTCATTACCAAGACCATCGCTACGACCATAGATTAAAACGTGCACAGTTCACCAAGCGTAGATGATCACATGGTGCATTTCTCAAAAGGACGGCTGCCAGTTCGCCACAGAATGTGCATCGGAAGCACAAGCCGCCACGTTGCCGTAATTGATGATGTGTTTGGAGAAACGCGCGTTCTGCTCAAACGCCCTGATACGTACGACACCGACACTGCATTCGCACATGTCTAAATGGTTACGCAACGACACAACAAGTACTCTTCCTGGCAACGTGGTAGTACCTGCTGGGCTGTTCCACTTTAAGCGAGGTTATTCTACCCAAACGCAGCAGTGCGTCGTGGTGGGGTCAATCGTCTCCCTGCGTCTGCTCCCCGGGTTCCTCTCCACCTGGAAATGTGGGGACGGAGAACAACACGCGGAAGGCCGTGCGGGCTCAACAAAGGCGTCAAACGCAGCTGGCGTCTACGATCCCAGAACGTCTCGACTCAAGTCTTCCGTTACTGCTGACATGAAGAAACATCAAGTTTTAGCAAGGTACAGAGGATTTGTTGTGTATGTATCATACATTGAGGTCCAGTTCCGGTCAACCATCAAATGATACCACGCTGACAGACAACAGCTCATCTTCCGTGCTACGGAAGGACTACACAGTTTTCCAGGCAAGAACAAAAGGCGTGCTCTGCGTAGACGCAGCCAGGGACGTCACTGGTTTTGTCACCGAGGAATTGTACGTTTATGTTGTTGTGGTTGAAAGAGTGCTATGTTAGAGAAGAATCCAGAAAGTGACGGTGGCCACCCTTAGAGGTACTGCTTTAGTTCCTGTGTGAGAGCATTTTCTGCGTAGCTGCCCGCTGTGGTAAATGAGTCACCCTTAGGCGACTCGGCTACTGGGTAATAGCGAACTGCTGTATGAACGCGAAGGCGTCCATGGTGCAGTTCATCGTGGCCGAATGGAGAAACGAAGAGACACTATTTGCCCGGCCCCCGTGTCACTGGCTGCTGTCTCGTGTACCTTCATGCACCGAACCTTCAAAGCAAATGGTCTGCTGAAACACTCCAACATTTCAGCGTCAAGTCACGTTCGCTACTTGAAGAAGTGGGGACAAATGGAGGGCATTAATAGCGTTGCATGCAGGCCGAAAAAATTGCTGCCTCTCTTGCGCCGACACTACGAGCTACTTTCTGTAGCCACAAGCAGTTGTGAGGCGCTGCAAGGACGCTAGCGCTGTTCTTTTGAATGTCGCCATACAGCTCTAACTAGCTCCCACACGCCCGTAAGGAGTTGTCACTGATGCTCCGTCTTTACCAAAGTAAGCCGTGGAGCGCTCGACGCGTGCACCATAATTTGCCTGCCCCCGTGCCATAATGTTCGCATCCCTACCAACACACCTTTATGGTGTGTTGAGGAAAAGGTTTCAGCTACGGTCGAGTGACCTCTTTGTGCAACTACGACGGTGTGGTCGACAGCCATCTATCGGCGCTCCTGATTTGCTGCGCCTTCCTCCATATAGGCATTTCAAGATGCTCCCTCAGAAAGGGGCAGTCGTCTACGTTGAGTACGTCTAGTCTCTCACATCAGCTGGCCTGGCGACTGTGCAACGAGAACACAATCTACACAGTTACAAAGAGTACGTACTCCTAACACAAAAGCAGCATTGAGTGACACAACAGTCGCATCCATACCCTACAACAGTAAGGACTGCACCAGAGCAGGAGGGACAGGGCAACAACAGCAACGCGTGAGCGCACGCAGGGGGTCTGGCAGGATGCAGAGGCGCCCTTCATCCGTGGTGGGCTCGCCCCTGCAATGTTCGTACATTTTTTCTCGAAGGCAAACAAGCTAGCTAAGAGAGCGAAGGTAACGCGCCTCGGTGACCGGGTATTCGAGATGAGGACAGAACTGACGAAACTCCTACCACGAGTGACAGGATACAGCAAAGCTATTATTTCAGTATTTGAGTGCAGCGGTTCAAAAAGCATGAACACAGCCATACCATAACGTGGTCAGTGGGTATAGCACAGGCGTCGAACATGTAGTCGATACCAAGCGGTACACACGGAAACGTGGGAATTCTCGCAGTTTCTCTTCTGAACAGCTTCGCCGTGGAGATGTGAAATCAGTACGTCAGTATCACGCGCAGGTGAGATCAACGGACCTTGTGCGCGTTAAGCTGATCGGCTCTTTCTTCTAATAGAAAAGGACACTTTGTTGTTAATTAAGTCGCGCAAAAGACTGCGCTCCTTCTTTGCGAGGGCAGAGGAAAGGGTATGCTAAATTTGTGTTCAATGACAAAGGCTCCCAAATCATGGCCTCCTTAATTTCAACGCTTGAAAACAAACACCCGATTTTCACTTTTCGAAGGTCCATGCGTTGTTTATCATGAAAACCGGGACGCACTAAACAGAAATCCACCGTCTGGAGACACTCGTATGCCCCTCGAAGTGAAACACGGCACGTCTTTTAGCAACGAAGTCCCACGTCTCACGGAGGATGTCGTCCCTCCCTACAAACGATTATGCACTTGGAGTACTAATCTGGCGTCCGTGTGTGTCCAAGAAACGGACGCAGAGCACTTACCGAGTGGTCTCCACACCGCAGGACCCAGTACTCTGCCGAAAGGGTTTGTTCCGTCCTTAGTACTGGTGCAGACTGATCACCACAGTGGCATGGTGATGGCACTCGAACTAGTCGATGCGACAATGGCGGCTTATTGTGGCATACACGTACATACATATATATATATATATATACATATATGTTCTTGTTCGGACTAGCGTCTTGCTTTGCCCTACATAAGCCGTTCACCTGATACATAATGACGGCTGGATGTTGATTTCTAGAAGACATTTCGTCAGCCGTTCGTGCGTATCATGCGAGTTGAAGGCGTATCTCTGGTCGCTTTATTGGTTTGGTAACCTCCGAGCTTGAATGCGACTCGATGTGCGTCTGGCCACTTGGTTGATTTTTTAACCGGTGAGTTCGAATGCTTAGCGATTCGGTTTGACAGACCCACGCACGTAAACTCCAGCATTAACTGCCGTGTGCCTGGCATTTGAGTCCTGTAAGATGGGCATGACCACTGCACTTTTCCATGCCGGTAGGTCGGCAAGGGCACCACCCGATAATCTTAAACCGTGGCGTCCTCCACGGAACCTTTCCAGTGACACTGGGGCGCTGGTGTTCTTCTGGTCAATACGAACAGGTGCACAGCTTGCTTTGACTTCACAACTGATGATCAGCAGCTGCCTCCCACACTGTGGAGAGCACTACGATTAAGCTTTCGCGTTTCCTCGCAAACAGCTCAATTTGCATCTGAACCGAGAGCATCAACAGTCGTGACGGGACAAATTCGTCATTATCAGTGGTATTAGCACTTCCGCGTCCTCACCGTAAGCGCGGTAATGACGTTTATACTCGTGAGGCTTAGCTCCCCTACCCCACTCCCCGCGAACTGTTGGTTCGTTCTTAGGTTAGCAGTCTCGTGACAGGTGGGCGAGGTATTGCGCGAGCGGGGCAGCTACAAGTGTATGGGCGGCTCTTCGCCATGAGACAGCGGACCCGCCGCATGCAAAGGTTGGTTATCCAGAACGCGTCGGCGTCTGCACTGGCACCAGAGCAGATGTCATGTTGTGCCACGCACGGTGTCCCCTCCGCATCGTTAGCAATGCACGGACGTTCATGCTTCCCTAAGGCTGCGCACATTTCCCCCACATGCGCACAATCAAATTCTAGAGCAAGGAAACAGGTTTTCTCTATCTTAATGCATATCGTATGTTTACCGTCCACACCATGTATTTCGTCGCCAAGCGCACACATTTTGTCGTGAGTATCCGACGAGACATCGGACTGTAACAATATGAATATCTGAATCGGCTGGCCTAACCGCTCTCCACGCACCCAAACAGACGCTTTCACTCATATACGTAGGACACAAAAGAACACGTCAGATGCCCCCTGTATGCGGTCGGTGGAAAACGGGTGCCGGTTATCGGTTACGGCAGAGCTGCGTAGGTCACAGTACATAGGATTACCCATGCGAATCCTCCGTTGTACAGTGAACGAACTTTTTCTTCATAAATAATTTCCTCGACTGACTTGTTTTTTCTTGTTTTTCATACAGAGGCGACCTGCACGAAGATAACCCGTTGCCATTGGTTGAAACGCGATACTGCGTACGGCTTGCACGCGTTACGGACAGCTCTACGAGCCAGCCCACGGTGTACTGGTCGAGGGGCCGATCGGATACACGGTGCATACACCCTGTGCTTTCTTGGAGCCGTGCTTCGCGTTACTTGACACAGTGGTCCTTTTGCAACCGCCACAGCGTGCCTTGGATTACTATCGATTTGCTGATGCGTTTTTGATCTCCCCAGTGTCTACGCCGGCTGCAGGCTTTAAACAGCAACGAAACCTCATCCCGCTATTTTCAGCAACTCAAGCCACGTTAGATTCTTGGACAATGTAAACTCACGAGCGGGGTGGCTCGCGCAGGAGAATGAGCAGAAAAGTCTGTCAATGCTGACGAAGCGAAGCCGTGCCACCGGGGCGTGATCCAACACCTCGCCGCACCAGTCATCCTCGTAACCGTACTCTTTCACAGCTAATCAACAACGGTGTTTCGGCTGTCTCTTCTATTGTGTATTGCACTTCGGGGGTCTCACGGCTCCAGTGCACGACGCTCGATCATGCCATGATGACTAGAAGGCGGTTTGGGAGGTTCAGCACCACTGGGGAAGACAAGGTCGCAGTACCGTGGCCCGGGCTAAGTCACCGTTCTCTTTTAATACTGGCGTTACTGGCAGCCCCTGCAGGTACTGCAGAAGGACCGCAAGCGCACCACAGCTCTTCTACAAACGTGCGCAGCGGAGTTGCAGATTTCCCTCCACGCGTCTTAGACGACGCGGGTCCGTCTGCGCGTAGCATCAAGGGGGTAAGTAGATGCCAAATGCGTGACTGTAATAGCGCAGGTACACGTGCTAAAAGGGAGCTGTTGTTAATTTCTGGGTTTTGTATTGCCGTCATGCGATACAGGCTCAATGTAAGCTTGAATGCTCTCTACGCTGCTGGCGTTCAGTGGATTGCGCCCCGTGTAGATTCTAGCCCTTGATCATCAACGTGAAGAGACGACGTGCGGTGTGCACTTACTTTGTTCGCCGAGAATATAAAATAGCCGCCTGCTGTGTATTCAAGGAGACTCACGTTGGCCTTCTCCCACGTGTAATACACGTTCTGCATCCTGATGAGCTATGAACCACACAATGCCGAGGGCAGCCGTCTTGATGTGTACGTAGCCACTGCTCCTGAATACGTGCGCGCAAACAACCCCAGGGTGCTACCTACGGGCCCACAAAGACGGATGATTCTTCTGC
Organism: Sarcocystis neurona; assembly: GCA_000727475.1. NCBI lineage: Eukaryota > Apicomplexa > Conoidasida > Eucoccidiorida > Sarcocystidae > Sarcocystis > Sarcocystis neurona. The sequence continues at coordinate 39,960 of KL647318.1, read as the reverse complement.
CCCCAAATTCAGCCTTTTACGGACGTAAGCACGTCCTACTGTGAAACGTAGGCATCCAGGGAGGCGGTAGGGGCGGTTTCAAGCGGTATCTGCCTGTGTGCATTGCTCGACTTAACGCTACATGGTCCATTCGAGGACCAGATGGTCAGAAGTTACATGCAGAAGGAAGGTTAGGGACCGAAAAGGCATATATGAGAGGCCCACAGTTCTTTTTTGCCAGCTCCGGAGATTGATTAGTAGCTCCGTTTGAAATTCGGAATCCTATACATTTTATAGAATCTCACACTGGTGCATCGTACGAACCGGTACGAGGTCACATTCAACTACTGTTGCGTATTACTATCATCCGGCAGCCCCCTGCGTACACACAGCTACACACACACACACACATACACACATGTACGCGGATGCGCAGCCACTCGTAGGGTATGGCACGGTAATTTTGCCGTGCACGGAGTTCAGGTGCTTGCCTGTCGGGACGGCCTTTCAACATATAGGTTGTTCTAACTCATTTACTGTGAAGCAGAATGTTGTCCATGAAACGACACGTTTCCAGGGAAAATAGTAGCATGAAGAGGGTGAAGTGTGCACAAGCAGCTCTGCTGACGCGTGGAGAGGCCGCGTGCGGGATCACGCGCGTAGGAACGGCTTTCCTGGTACAGGGGTCGCTGACGTGAAGTTGCTTACACGGTGATAGAGAGAGTGTGACTGCGGGTGCGTGACCTGCGACGGCTCCAGATGTGTCATCCTGTGTTCGTAGCGCCGTAGTTCCAATCTTTATGGTGAAGAACACAAAATCAGCCACGCTGGTAGAGGCGTATATGAGTTGGAGGAGAGCGTGAATATGAGATAGGGCCGCGGCGCGTCCACTTGTGTGCTCAGGTCAGTCGGACATAGGTTGCCCGTTGGACACGCGCGTAAAACGACAGCGTATGTTGGAGTGAAGCATGCAACTGCTGTAGCGTGGAGATCTAGCGCCCGTAGATGACGTAATTCCGTGCTTAGCCAAACAAATACTTATCGCGAGCAAGGGTTGTACTCGAGAAGGGAACACGCAACTACTTGCCGTCGACTCCGCGGCGTGAATCCATCGATGTGCAGCGGGCATTGATTATGCAGTACGACTCCAGGCCACACTACGCCACGTCTGTGTGAAATCACCTATGTAGGGACTGAATGGAAGTTGTTGAGCATCTGCGTGGTAGGGCAGCCCATGACGTCTAATACGTCTACGTGATCCTATCTGAGAGTTGCGGTGGCCCGCGTATCTTATCAGGATCTGCAGCCAGTGTGAACCTTCGCCGACACGCAGTAACCGCATTCCTTTGTTCTCAGTTACAGGATGTACGTGACAGAACAACACATCATGTCTAATCGAAGACGGTTTATTCTGCGCGACAAGCACGCCACTTTGTTGAGGATTACTTCACCGAAAACAAAACAGTGCAGCAGGCACAAATAAGATCTCTGAGTCGTTGCTCGAAAACCGCGACTCAGACCGCAAGAGGGAGAAAGCTACTACATTCTCTTGGTTATTTGAGCAATTTAGCATCCATCGTCGGAAAATAGCTACGAGTGCGTGTGATTCCGACGGCGCAGTATAGCTAGTCGTCTGTGGCAACCATGGTGGTCTTTCCGCTGACTAGAAATTCTAGAGATTCTTCCTCTGCGCGGCTGAAAAGGAAATATTTGCTTTATGACCTGGTTCAAAATCTGCTAAGAAATAAGCGCTCTGCAGCCAGTAGTAGCTGTTGTCCACTGAAAGTGGCTGCGCGCAACAGCCCCTCTACGAAGAGCGATTACTGAAGATCACGCCGTAACTTGATATTTCATCTAACAGACACACATATCACGGACGTCCGTTCGTTGCAGCGGTCCACGCTGATGGAACTTTTAATGTGGGAACACGGCAAACGCTTACCATGATATGGTGAGCGTCCTCCTTACGGTTTGCTATGCGAACTGACTGCGGAAAAGACGAAGAACGAGGACTCCGTTTCAGAAGTGTAATCAGACACGGGAGGTTGAACGGTTGCGGTGCGTGCCACCTGTGTCTTTTTGTAGAGGTCGTACAACTTCTTATAGCCGTGTGAATAGAAGACAAAATCGGGCACTGTTGGCTGCACAACATTAGGGATCCACGCGTACGCTTGCAGGGACTAACGACGTACAACGGGTGAAAGGTACTTTTAATTTTACCAATCAGAAGCTGTGGCGGCCTCATTACCAGAGTTTTATTATGCCTTGTCAACAACTCTGTTGATTCTGAATGGCAACACAGCTCCAGTTGCTGTACGCCCAAAGAAGTAGCGTCGTTGTCGTCGTTGATACCAACGATCACGACGCATCTCCGGCCTATTTACATCGTTCATTTGATGACGGTGCCTGATACACTTTCCGACATGATACGGGTAGGCGAGCCGTAAGCGTGATGCTGCACTCACTTTGAAGAACCGAGGATGTGCTCCAGTGAATGCGCCGTTTCTCCTCGACTATTGGTTCCCCACCTTCGAATCCACTGATCGCTAGAGCAACAATCACTCGCTGTCGACGTGCGACCGCGAGCATCAATAGTATCGTTTTCGATGCCACACACACTGTATGCCAAGCATAGTTAGCAGCCGCACAAAATTGCTGAAGGAGTAAGGACGTTTGTGGAGGGCTGAAGGGATGTGGGTATACATTTCTGACGTGTTCGGTACCGGATGAAAGCGGACACAAAAGCGTTCAACAAACGGAGGCATTCTTTATCCTCTATGATAAAAATATTTCAGTAAACCTGCGTTGGTATGCGTGACTGCGCACCACGCTGGCTGTTGCCCGCATCACGACACACAGCCTCCGTTCGGCTGCGGTGTCCCTAGGAAATCCACTTGAATTGGTGAGGTCGGAAGAAATGCAGAATGACACGAGCTCCTGCAGTGAAAAGGAGTGATGACTTGTACCTCAAGTAGATACGTTGACGTTGTGGACAAGGCTAAGCCCCAAGGACCATCGCGAAAGGCTGCCAGTACAATACGCCACCTCACTTTAGGAGAATCGAGCTTCTACGTGACAGGGTACTGCATCTGCCGACGTACGCACCGGCGAGGGCTTACGTCTTTGTGAATGTCATCCATTGTGAATTCGTTGTCTATTGGGTGGAATACGGTCGCTAAGTGGTGAACAGCTCCGATGCGTGAGATACCGACACTGTGTTAGGGATGACAAAGCAGGCGCACCTATTCTTGTATAGTGATGCGACTAAATACGAGAAAGGCACTAGCGGGCTCAGTGCCCCAATCAACGCATCACTAAAGCGACACCATAACCGTAGACTGCCAGACACGCATTGATCCACCGCAGTAGCCGCCACTCAGTGTACCATACGGTAAGACGGACAGCAACCTTGGGCCTTTGAATGAGGAGCGGCGATGTGCGGTTGTGAGAACACGCGGGCGTTTCGTAGGCCTCTCAGCCTAGCATGGGCAGAAGAATGTGGTTCGCTCTACGGCAAACCATTTTTGTAAGTGGGGACGTAGAGCAGTCCTGGAAGAAAAATTTTCTGATGAATTAGGTAACCTGGTTGCATTGTCGGCTGCATGGCGCGGGAACGATGCAGTGGGCAGACTATCTGTGGTAGTGTGGCTGTCTCTCAATGCACTGCCGAGGCGCAGTGAAGCCGGGATGATGGAACCGGAGTAAACGGCAGCGTATAGATCTCCACAGCATTGTGAACCATCAACTACGCCCGAAGGGGACGCCATGACACTTGCGGTTGAGATTTCCGAAACACTGCTCTTCCCCACTTATGAATTAGACCGTGTAGATTGCGAAACGAAGAAAGTTAGGTTCTGCAAGCGTAGCATTACAGTGAAACTGTCTAACGTGTAAAAGGAAAAGGCGCCATCGTTGCGCTGACCGTGATCGTGGCATCTTGGTGTTGATTAGAACAGGGCATAGGCCTGATCTGGTCGGATATTCACTGTGGAGATGGAGGGTACGGTAAGACAGAGTAAATTGAAGAGGCAAGAGAGTGTGGTTTGTTCGTCCTGTTAGAGATTCATTTCTGTACTACTTGATGGCCTCCCATCCCTAGAAACAAAGTCATTCCGAGCCTGTGGGAAATGTGGGTGGTGCACACTTACTTGGGCTGGAGTACTCTCTAATTTCCGGCAAACTGAGGGGATACAAGTGCTGCCTTATTTTTCGACTGCTATGATGCTTGGCCAAGGGGCGGAGCTGGTGTAGTGCAGGGCCCACCAGTTCGCACGGGCACGAACCGCCAAAGATTCCACGGAGAAGGCCAGAAACAACAAAAAACTCTTCAATGAACCAGTTCGACCTTCCTCTGCACGGAATTGAAGGCCTTCGTGTACCTTGCGGGGATGTGGCGCTTTTCTGTGGCGTTGAGTTCCTTGGCGTGTTTTAAGTTGTATACCTACGTTGCCTTAGACAAAATCCTAGCCGTCCTCCACACAGTGTGGCGGCTATAATGTGTTGGCTTTGTTATCCCACCTGAGTGGCGACAAGGCTACAGCGCTGCTGCTGGAGTTGGAACAACTACATTTTGTTCCGAGTGCAACTACAATACACTGTAGTCTTTACCTGCAGGACACAGCTCTGTGTTGGTGCGTCTTGCGTCACCTGGTGCCAGATTGTCCTCGAGTAGTATCATTCGCCCGAGTGGACGGCCCTTTCCTCTTTCGCAGTCTAAGCGGGTGCGCGCGGTGACCCAGAGCCTTAATCACAGGCTGAAGAAAGAATTCTAGCATCTAGAGGAACACAAAGGGCTTGTGTCAACGAGTCACTGTGGTACGATATCTGGAATACGTCCGGCAGACATCAGTGGTGCATTCCTGTGTTGAAGTCGAAGAGGCACCACCTGCAATATCCTCAAGGGGTGCCTTTTCTCTTTAAGGAGTGTTTGAGTGTCTGTAAACTTAGTTTCGTCATCGGACGCGAGCGGGCGGGCCATCTGGTGCTGCATTCAGCTGGCGGGGAGCAGGTAGCAACATCGGAGACAAAAGATATCCACTGTATTTAGAAGTGAATTTTTGGTCACCCTAACTCCTAAGTATAAGCTTAGCAGGAGATGGTTGATTCCAGCTGTTGTGAACGTACCGGTATTCATTCAGACGTTTCGCAGCATGGCAGCAGATACGGAGACAGAATCCTGGCGCGGGCCACTTCAGCACGTTACTTGACTTGACTTAATATTGCCTGCTGATTCTAAGACGTAAAACAACGGATGGAACAAACGCTGGGCGGTCTGATTTTGTGAACAGGCAGGGACACACGTTGTCAGGATTGTGGCCTCTGCTTGTGTGCCTGTCGACGCGTTTTCAACCTGTAGCGGGCCATTAAGAGCGACAACAGAAATAATAAATGGTTTCGATAGCTACGAATTTAAAGGGCGGCTCCTGCTAGATTAGAAGTGACAGAAGACTTACTCAAATAAAAGCAATACTGTAGAATTTCAGCTGCCGCATAGCCACCAATGTACGCATCACCACCGGCGGTTGACTCTTATCGATTCGAGGCTAGGCGGCAACTTCAGAGGGTACCAGCCAGATAAATGTTCATGTGGAGCGGACGTAACCCTAACGGATGTACAGTTAACTTGGGGGCAGTGGTACGAGTAGGGTGCGAGCCAACGAAAGTAGCTGACGACTCGCCCTAGGGCTTAATATATTAAGGGACCAGACCTGACGTGATTGCACCCCTTTGGAACTGTACCGACGCAGCAGTAGGAAGAAATCCATCTCCAAACCGTAGGAATGACGTTATATGTGGGGACCACCGCTTGTGAATGGCAGGATATTTTATAATTGTGCCACAGTTAATCAGGTCGGATTCATAGGGCACGACAGTACTACCCGAACCTTGTAGTGTAAGACGCGCCAATCAGGACATTGAGTCATAAGAAACATTATTTGCAAGCGTCGCCGATTTGTGGCTGAGGATTGTGAGAGAGCGAATTTGTGCGTCTTTGAACGCTACATGCCATCACCTCCGAAGGGGAATTCTGTCTTCCGTTTCGGACGCGTGTAAAAGAAAAATACTTCTTTAGGGGCATCTTGATGACGTTCTTCGCTACAGAAGTACGTGTCTCTGCTTCTTTGTCAGCTGCGAGCAAATTTGGAGCACTCTTTACGTGTACATGAGTGAGCAGTTCATTTCACCAGGTAGTTACGTCCCGGGCTCTGAGAAGCAACCGATGTGCTCACAAAGTGAATAGAGTCTTCGAACAAAGAAGGTAAAGTAAACGATTGACAGCTGCACGCTCAGGCCGGACGTCGTGAGACAGGACGAAAGAAGAAAAGTACGTCACAGATGCCGTGATGCAAGTTGGCAGACAACGGTCTAATATGTGACAGGCTGCCCTGATAAAAATGTTGCGGCGTCGTAATTTGCCATATTTTTATAGTGACGCATACATGAATACACAAGAGAGAAAACCTGTGAAACACCCGAAGTTCTTACGACGCCTCGACAGTGGCTGGGACAGTTGGGGAGGGTAGCGCAACAGTGACATATATCATTGCAGCGTCGTGCTGTTCTTTTTCGAGACCGTCGCGGTAGTACAGAGTGCTACACGTGGTGGAACACGTTGCTTGAAAAAGAGGAATTCGAGACCGGCGTGTGAGAAAAAGTAAAGTCATGGTCTGAAATGCGTCATCGTTCGAGAGAAGGTGTCCCTGTTTTCAAGTGGGGAGGCCGCCAATGACTCTAGAGCAGGTTGACAAAGATCTGTTTCCGCCACTCTCTCGTGACATCGCAGGTGTACAGATTGGAAGGAAGCTGTTGTGCCTGTGACTACGTTTCTGTTGCAGGAGACACAATTAAGCGCTTCAGTTGAATGTGCACAACTGTGGAAAAAGTGGTCGTCCAAGCGACAGCGCGAAAGCAGGTATGTTGACAATCCTTCCACACCACCAGAAGTATGGGAGGGAAACCACAGACACTCACGAAGAGGGAAGGATTGAATCCGTCGGCAGAGACCCACCGGACGCGTGAGAGTACAAACATTCTGATGACTTGTCTAACGCTATGGAACGCATGCTATCACGCTTAGCTTGAGCTTTCCGTTGTACACGCTGTGCCGTGCTTATTTCGCAGATTCCTAGACGTACCGGCTAGAAGTGCACGTACGCTGCATCAGTGATTAAGAAATCTAGTCAGCCGGTACACCAGGCGCGCCGGCGGGCCGCTGAAGCATGTGTTGGAAACGATGTCATATAAGAAGCCCGGCGGCGCCTCATGTCGAGATGCCGTTGAGTGGCGGGCTGCTGTCGAGGTAACTGAATATTTACTTAATTTGGCACGAGTCCTCGGAAGACACTGACTTGGCTGGGAATGGTGCTCTGCAACACTTTTCAGTGGTTAGCAGCTAATGGCTCGACCGCAGGTCATCGCTAAGGCGGCACTCAGGAAAAAGTCGCTTACACGCTGAAGATGAGAGAACGGGGGGAGACGTAGCTGACGCCAGAGCGTCGTCATCCAGTAGTTTGTTGCGATACCGCATAAATCACTGATCGCGGGGATATAGAAATACGAAGGACCCCCGGGAAAGGGGGGAGATTCAACTGACGCGCGAGCGCCGGCATTCCGTGATTTGTCACGATAACGTAAAAATCATTGACTGGGCCAATACTCAGATACGAAGGACCTCTTGGAAGTGGGGCAGATACGACTGACGCGAGAGCGCCGGCATCCGGTGGTGTGTCACCGCACCGCGAACACGATTGGTCAAGCGGATATTCAAATACGAAGGACCGCCTGAAAAGCCCTTCTCTTTGGTACCGGACAACGACACAAAGAGTATGGTAGCACCACTTCAGGCCGCAACTCTTCTGCTCGACGTCGGAAGATGATAAACCTAATGACTGCACACACGTGCTTCCTGAACTCGGCGTATTCTCTTGCGTTTTTCAGTAGAAGCCGTACTCACAAAGGTAGTCGCTTATAGAAGATCTAGTCAAACTAACCATGCGCTTATGAATGCAGGGGTCTTCGGACTTGAGCAGAAGACCTCAAGCCCCACAGTTGCTAGTACGGAACCCATTCGGCAGCTGATGATTCGACCGCAGGCCGTCGTTAGGCTGGGATTCAAAAACAAGTTGCCAGGACAGCGTTGAAGATGAGAGGAGGAGGGGAGGGGCGACGGACGCCAGAGCCTTGGCATCCAGTGATTTGCCACGATACCCTAAAAACCATTGACTGAGGGAATATTCAAATATGAAGCACCTCCTGGAAGGGGGCAGATACGACTGAAGCGAGAGCGCCAGCATCCAGTGATTTGAGACTATACCGCGAATACCGTTGGTTAGGCGTATATTTAAACACGAAGGACGGTCTGGAAAGCCGTCCTCATTATTTGTTTTAGATTTTCCCCCCAAGCGTCTACAGGAAACGTTCTGCCTGGTGAACTCTAGGCATACGTCCTCGAGACGAACTTCAGGAGAATTAGAGCTAAATTGGGCTGGTGCTTTTGCGTAGGTCTAGGAGCAGTATACGTGCATACAACGGACGCTTAGTAAGATAGGGATGAAAGAGGGCGTGAAAGATCGAGAGCAGGTCTGCAGACAAGCTGGTCGCTGGGGCTCTTTTGCTGCTGGCTTGTACAAGCTACAAGGCGTACCCGTGCGGAGATTTTTGAAAGGACGCATCCTGACATTTTTTGCGAGACTCCTTTCTAAAAACTTGTCGTAGCACACTGTCAACTTCATTAATTCTTACCCATTGCAACTGTTTTGGGGATGCGCAACGTCGCAGAAATGTACAGGGACTGAACGTTCTGATTTTGTCGGGCAGCAAGGCAATTCATTGAGCGCGACCGCGCTAGCGCTTCGGTTGAGAGGTCATTTTCATCGCAGTAATCTGGTGTGAGTTCCTCCATGGGTCCCGCCCACATAAAGGGCGGGAAATCGACAACAGGGTTGCAGACTGCGGCCGTGTGCCTCTGAGCCTAACACTTTGTCACCGTTTCCTCGAGATGGGAGGTTGCTTCTGAGGAAATGCGTCCTGTTACAAGCTCTCCACGAGCCGGTTTAAGGGAGGAAAAGTTCACCCCCTCCAACCCAAACGGTTGGGTTTTGTGCGCCCCACGTCGTGAAACAAGCTTCGTCAGGACTGCGATACAGTAACTGTAGATCTGTAACTGTGTAGCGTCTACACACTTGAGACGCTGCCGTTCCCTGAGGAAGTAACGTGTGAAGACGGACCCATAAACTCAAAAGACTCTGGAATTCTCTCTATGTGGCATCAGCAGCTCAAGAGTGAGATGACTCACTCTGAGGAAGTAACGTGTGAAGACGGATCCATAAACTCAAAAGACTCTGGAATTCTCTCTATGTGGCATCAGCAGGTCAAGAGTGAGATGACGGGAGGGTTTGGGCGGCCCTTTGGTGTTGCGTGCACTCCTGACGCCCATGCAGAGCACGTTATCCGCCCCAACCGGCACAGTGTCTGTGAAGCTGACGTCGCCTCGAACCCCAGTACTAACATTGCTGCGTTAGATGAAATTGGGGGACAGAGTGGAACATGTGCACGTCTGTCCATCGAGCTGGCACAAAGCCACGCTTGCGGACGACATTTATGAACCCCGTGACCACGTAGAGGTTACGTTTGTTAGCGTGTGAAAACTGAGGAGCGAAAAATGGTTTTTTGCTACATGGACAGTTTATCTGCTAAACATTATGTTTTGGCACAGTAACTCTCTACTGTTGAGATGAACGACTACTGGCTTAGACTCGGAGTTAAAGATTATATCGCTGCGCAGCAAGGAAGCGTGTGGTCTCGATAAGAAGGGCGAACAGGAATGACGACAAGTGGTTTGTTCACACACTGAGGACCAGTTTGTCACACTTTTACTTTGATTGCAGAAATCGCGACAGGTTCGAGCACTACCCTACTGCTATCCCGTGAGCTCCTGCACCTGGTGCAGCTGATGCTGGAGTGCACTGTTCAAGGGCATTTGCTTGTCCGCACGGAAAACCCACAGCAGCAGAAAAGCTGAGTCTCATCACTCCTGTTCATATGGCAGGCGAGAGTCCACAGTTGTCACAAAACAAGATAGGCGTGCAAGTCAAGGGATATGGTAGGGCGGCGTTTATGCTAACGTAGTTGGAGAATGATGCTGACTTGGAAGACAAGTCACACACACACACACACACCTAGTGTAGACGTTTGTGAAAAAGTGGGCACGAAGAATGACAAGGAGTGGAACGCGTCTGCAGAGGGTAGAGATTGTCGGGTCGTTGACCCAATCCGTTCACCCGATTTGCTGAACGTAGCCCGCGAAATATGCTGTGACGGAAAGGACACCAGAGCAAACCAACTGCGAGGCACCTGAAATTTTCAACGTCCAAGATAGTAGGAGAAACCAAAGTGCGTTGTGCACCCGAGACAGAAGGCGTCAGTACAGTGCCCCGCTTATCGCAAGGAGAACTCATGTGTACACGCACTGCATAAAGTATAACTAAAGAAGACGTGATGTGGTTACTTGGCTACGTAGGGTCACAATTTCCGGGACCCATCTTGCAGAGGAGGACGTCGAGGTTCAGAAACACGACGAGGGAAGTGTGAACTCTGAGTACTACTTTTGCCAAAAATATTTGCATGTGACAAAGTCCCATTGCTACTCGTGCCTCGATTGTTTCGCTTGTGCCGCATGATCCCACGTCCTTTCCTCCTGCGTAACAAGTTATCTGAAGGCGAAGCGTTACAGTCGGATACAACCTCTTGCTGAGTTAGCCGCCCTACTTAGTATGGTGGGATATTCACTGTCTTTGCGGAGGTCCGTCTCTCTCCCTTTGACGTGGGCTGACGTGGCCAGATTCACAGCTTGTACTTTCTGACTATTGTACGCTATAGTGAGGCAGAAATGACATTTTCCCGTATTTCGGACGGAAGTGCATGCGTATTGTGAGCTGTTTACCCAACCGGCCACCCGCGTAGGCAGTCGCCGCGCAGCGGACGGCAGAGGCGAGGAAAACCACAAAATTAACACCCGGCTCTTCTCAGACGGGCGACCGGACGATGCGACACCGCCAAGCACATTATGGTGTGTAGCCATCCGACTACAGATTGAGGAACGGATAGAGATCTTATGTGCAAAGAAATGGAAGCTGTGGTACCGACAAAAGGACTGAACTGCCAGGAGACACCAAACCTGGTATGGCTCTGTCGTTTAATAGAAGAGGTGATATGTGGAAGAGTGTGAAGGAGGGAAGATGAGACAGGCACTGCTGGTATACGGTCGTGCGCGTGGTAGGTAACACGTGTGATGAAGAGGCTTCACGGTAGTTGAGAAGGGATAAGGACAGAAGCTCGACGTAGAATGCGAGCCGCCGGGGCCTGCAAAATTTCAGCAGGCAACAACGAGGGTTGAAGTTGAAAAAGTGAAGGGCGTTAGCGACACAGGTAGAGTGTGTTCTAGTCTGATTCCCACGAGAAAATGCCAGCACGTAGCCTTGATTGTCCGTGAAACCTTGGCAAAATGTCTCACTCGTAGAGTGTCACCATTGTGTGTTTGCTGCAGCTTTGAAAGTAAGCAGAATTAAGTCTAAACAGCTCACCGGTCGAGCGAGAAGCGGGAAAACTGAGGGATTACGGACAAGTGCAAAAACGTTTGTCCGGAGCCACGAGTGCGGACAGCCAATTGGCGAGTCCAAGAGACTGGTCAAAGAGACTGACCACTCGACTCTTCTCTGGATATCCAGCCACCGCACTTCAAGAATATTTCCATTTGTTATTTGTAACACTTTCGTCCTGAAGCACACACGCTCAAGCGGCACTGTAGGCCTTGACATCCTAACATTTGTGCCGGTGCACACAAAAGTACGGAATGCTGCGTGAATGTGCGTGTGGCCTCAATAGACCTGTGGAAGTTGTCGGGTTGTCTCGGTTGCAGACTTCCTGTGTGCCAAAAGTCCCGGACCTTCGCCAGTGACGAGCGGCTCACTTTGGATTGCACTGGAGATTACCAGCGCCGTCCTGCAGCACGGAGTTGCGCTGCGACCTCACGCTTTGTCCAAATATGCGGAGAAATGTTAGAAGAATGACACGCGACCGGGGAAAGACGTCGAGAGGATAGAAAGCAAATTTAGGAAGTCTCCACCGTAAAATATCGTATTTGTGTACAACCCCTGTCGCAGGTGTGTTCGTGCCCAAAGATCGTCGCCCGTGGGTAACCTCCCGTGGCCGTTCCTCCAAGGGTGTGATGACTAGTGGCGTCCAAATAGAGTGATGGTGTGACGTGCAAGCGCTCAGGTGCACCAGAGAGGATGCGTATAATTTTAAGGCATCGTTGTGCGGCATCGTAAATTTGCAAGAACTTCATGTTCTAGATTTAAATTGAGACCCCTGGTTATCTTTGCCCTGGCATGTTCCGCCTATTCCTGGTAAATTTTGGTATTTTTGACTTGTGTTCTTCTTGATACTGGAAGGGATGCATCCAATAGCCCCCCAGAGGGTCAATTTTACATTGAAGGAAGAACGAGGTTGCTCGTATGAATACGTGTCTCCAAAACCGCAGTATTTACCTCTCTTAGCGCACGCGGAAACCGTTCGACGGGGGTAGTCTCGCCTCCTATATTTATATCTGCCGTAACGAGGTGTTATACTCCACCCGAGGAAGGTACTTGGTAGAGAAAAGAGAGGACAGAACGTGTCCTGGAGACCATAGCACCTTATCTTACGCCGTTCTACCTGCAAGATGTGATTGTAGGGGAAGTCATGCAACAGGGGCAATGGATTGAAAAGCTGAGTTCTAGTGAGGCGAGTCTTCGGCAGGGTACAGCCCGTCCGCACGGTGGAGACGCCAGAACGGGACACACCCAAGAAGGATCGGGTGCAACTACAGTGCTACGTAACAAGTCACGGACTCAAAACAGCCTATCGGAAGGATCAGGCGCACTCCTGATGGGGGCATGCTGTGGCGAAGATCCTTCAAGAATTCTGGAGGAGTTCAAGTGCGCGGCTTGATAGCAAGGCAAGAACTGCCAAAACCAGGGCGCGGAGATTTTGGCGTACCACGCCTGCCGATGTGTTGCACCGTTATGCTTGATTCCTGTAATTTAGAATCGTGCCTGGTTCTTTATCTAGGTACATGACAAGCAGCTCTATAATGCGCCTGTTGGCTCACTCTGCAGGAAAGGCACCTGCAACTGAGTTTGTTTTTATAGAAATCAGTCTAGCGCGTGCCGCTCGCACCAGGTGCCCGGTTCCGTACTTCTAAGCCCTCTGCAAGTGCGGTCTAGCTTGCTATTCCTTCTGCATGGTAAGGTTATAAGAAGCGTTTTACTGGGGTGCTTTGGAATACTGGAAATGCATGCGTGGCGGCCTTAATTGCCGAAACCTGTCGGATAACAATGGCCACAAAATTCACAGCAAACATTGTCGCCCTCGTCGAAAGGTTAAATCGAGTCTGGTTAGCTCCACCGCAGGCCGGCTAAGTAGCTTGGCAGCTAAGCTAACCTGTTGTACTAACAGTACAGAACGTGGGGTCATTCGTTTGGGGACGCCAGTGGCGCTGGGAGCTTTTTTTCTGTCCAGTGTAAGGGAAAGGGTTGCATGCAAGGCATACTCAGCGTGGACGGGGACACGCTACAAGGAGAGGTGGGAGGACAACCAATTTTCGTCAAGGGCTACCGTACGAGCGAATAGCAACTGGGAGCTCCTGCACTTGAACGCATGAAGTATTTGTACGTTCCTGTGTGTCGAGGCGAAAATGTTTAGAATTTTTCTGCGAACACGCACAGTAGAATGATTTGACACGTGCTCGGGAACAACGTGATTGTTGCTGTTTCTAGAATATATAGAATTCGAGGCAAAATTCGACCAAGGAGCGATCAGCACCTGGGCTCGGGAGCACTAGCAGAAATAGAGAAGTACATAGTCAGGCGGGCAAGAAAGTCGAACCAGGGACCGACAGCTCCTGGCTGACGAGCACGCACTCGCCTCGTACATGCCATTGCCCACAGGTGCTTACGAGATGCACATAGGGGTTGTGGTGTCTCGCGGTAGCATTAAAGAAGGAAGCTGAACAGGAGAATACTCGACCGCAGCTGCTTGAGCGTGTACAACCGTCTGCCTCGACTGGAAGACCGGCGAAGAGAATGTCAAGGTCGATGATATCTACTTGTGAGAAGGACGTCAGGAAAGAGCTTTCATGCGGTTGGATGGCAGCTAACTATTTCTCGACAGGAACATATTGGGGCAACCTAGGCCACCCTTAGTTCACAGCTCCGTTTTAGCGAAGGTGCAGATGTCAAGCCACCTATCGTATGAGGCGACGAAGGTGTGCAAGACGCCAGCACCACTAATGTGTAAGGAGCGGTACAACGCAACGTCCTTACTGCAGCAGAGAAAAGCGGCCGTATCAAGTCAATGTGATCGGGTGTGTCTACAGCAATGTGCTTGGCAACCTTTCTACAGCGTACTGGCGTGAATCAAGCGAAGGTTTCCTCTGCAAGTGCGGAAGCATATCGGGAACGAACGCACGGACGACATTTCTGTTGCGCCAACTAGCGTGAGATCTCGTCCAGTGAACTGCGAACGTGGAGACGATGCTGTTGGAAGTGCGAGCCTCAAGCCGCGGCTGCTTTGTTGAACGCCAAGTTGTGTTTTGATCACTCGTCTCCAGGGTCGCGTATTTTACTGTTTTCAGAAAGAAAAACAGAGCGTAAACGCCACAAACACAAAAAGATCGTCCAGGACGTGTTTGCCGTCATAGTGCGACTGAGATAGCCTAGAGCGTTACACTGTAAGGCGAGCGGCAACCGCTCTTGCTGCTGCAACATCACCCACACGCTCTGTGATGTTCAGTGGTGTATGTGCAGTGAGTGAAAGACGGAAATTTCGTACACGTGTGAAGTCTCACCTCCGTATGTGTCACCGCCGCTCCTGCGATGCAGCAGAGTGGAGGATCTCACTCATCTTACACGAGTTATTGGGATCAAATGTCATCCTGTACCAATGCAGTTGCTATCGAATGGTTGCGGGAAGGTACGGCCTTAAAGTGGCTGCGCCTTTGTAAGCAGCAGCGCAGCGCGGGTGTTACTGTCTGCGTCATTGACTTTGACAGTGTAATGTAGGCATGTCACCGTGCCTGATTTCCTACGCTCGGTGACAGCGCTCGTGGCGTTGAGTCGTGAGCAACTTTATCTGCCATATTTGGAGACATCGTGGAAGCCGGATGGTCGGTTTGTTTTAGAGCTGCAAGACGACAAGAAGGCCGTCAAAAGGCCGTTCCTCTGAATTTTCCGGCATTCGAAAAATAGGCTGTACCACACCACTCACAGGCGAAAATTTAATGCCTAGTTTGAAGACAGGCGTGTTCCAGCGGTCTCCGGTGAAATTACCTCGCCGTTCCCAGCGTCAACGCCTCCATCTACTTTAGTCAGAGACGCATTTGTGACCCACAGGCGACGATTTTCTCCACTGAGACACACGGAAACTTTACCTCGCCGTTCCCAGCGTCAAGCCTCCATCTACTTTAGTCACAGACGCATTTGTGACCCACAGGCGACGATTTTCTCCACTGAGACACATGGAAACATTAGGGCTGATAAGCAAGTGGTGTGGAAGCTTCCCAGCTTTGCTTTGTATGCTAGAGGTAAGTAGAATCCTGTCTGTTGAACGCGGGGAACTATGTGGCCATCGCCACACATTGAAAGAGTTACGCTGCCGGCACAGAAGCGTGCACAAAAGCAAACCACGATTAGTGCACACGATGGTTGCAGCCACCCAACACACAACTGGTATGTGGTGTGCCGCGTGGAGTAGCTAAGCACGCGATAACACTGTAAGATGAGAAGCTGTGGTGCCTTATATAATAGGCCCCAACGTGGATGAATGATTTCGCGAGAACGTGTTTGTAACAATGCTATTTTGCACTACCTGCTGGAGGCGGGAGGGCGTTGGTCTTTGGGCTGGTCGACCTTGCAAGGCAGGAACGGAAAAGCGCAACAATCCAGAATCAGGAAAGTGATATACTCGAATACAGGTGCCTCCAGCTGGCAGGCTATCACCGGCCCGTAATACGAATGACGGATTTGTGGAGCAGGTGCATCCCCAAGATGCATCGTTTTTACGTGTTCCACATCCGTCTCTCTTTGCCTAAGTTGCTGTGATCATCGGCAGCCTGCCGGTAGTGGTGTTTCGCTGCTGTGTGACTTCTGTCCAACAGTGACTTCCTTCAGTACCGTGGCCAGGAAACGGGCGCCAAATATTTCCATAGCTCACCCGATTCAACCAAGACCTGCCTAAAACGTGAGTTCAGAGTCACCTGTGTCGGAAGAACATCCCGCGCCTACTAGGCTAGTTCCGAAGCCCCGGAGGGGTAGAAATGAGCAAGTGATACGTTTGTGCTCATTTCCAGTAATGTGGCAATTGTAGCCTACTGGGTATTTGGAACTATGTGGTCACGTGGGCGGAGGTACAATTGTTCCCCAAGCCCAAGGCAGAAGACATCTACGCTTGGCACACGGGATTAGCCAGCATGGTGCTTCGCAACCGGATCTGACAGTCAGCTGAACCAGGGATTTAACTGATTGCAGCGACGATTTGCTGGAATCCCACCTAGTGGCGAGGTGTTATTAAGCGCGAAAGTTAACTGCTGTCGGGGTCCACCTCATAATACACGCCAAGGGATGCAATATTGCATAATACGGGTGAGCAACCGATACGCGGGCGCAAGCGTTTCACATGGTCAAACGTTCAGTCACTGAACCCGAGTTGCTGAGCTAGCACTATTGAATGCACTTCAAAGTCGCAATGATACGAGATGTTGCGTCAGTGCAAAATGCCTGCCCCGAAACGACGCAGATGGGACGAAGTACAGTGACACGCGTAGCCGGCTGGTTGCCATTTTCGAGTCAATAGTCCCTGACTCTCGGGTGGATTCAAGGATACGAGGAGGGTAGAACGTCCAACCGGAAAAGGCGAGAAATTGCCAAACCGTCTGCGTGAGATCGGCGTCAGCTGTTCGACCGCCATCGTTGTCTCCGTTGACTTCGGCAGATCGGTAGGTTTATGAGGAAGAGCGGGACCAGGAGTCCGAACGGCGTTCAGACTGAAGGGCCTGTTTGTGTGGATTCAGG
Organism: Sarcocystis neurona; assembly: GCA_000727475.1. Classification (NCBI taxonomy): domain Eukaryota; phylum Apicomplexa; class Conoidasida; order Eucoccidiorida; family Sarcocystidae; genus Sarcocystis; species Sarcocystis neurona. Next base: position 22,873 of record KL647318.1, on the reverse strand, counting down.
AACAATGGTGGTGAGATCGACTTGTGTGGGTATTTATATTTCATGCGTCTGCAGGTCGAGTCGTGGGACGTGGATGAGTGGATCAGTAAAACACCGCAAATGAGCCAGCTGCTAGTGTCACAGCGAATCGAAATCTCAGCTACATATGCGTGCGCAAGCCGGTAGAGCTTGCCGAGGTTGAGCCTAGAAGTCAAGCAGGAAGTCCAGCCGTAGGCCCTAATGGGAGGGCGGCGACGTCGCGGCGTAATCCGGCACTGGTGGCGCGATTTCTCAGCATTGCGAGAAACGTGTTTGGCATAAGTGGTAGGTGAGGCCCACCGGTGTGCAGGCTGCCCTACAGATGTGTATCTGACGTCGCAGAGTTTTCTGGCAGACCCTTTGCGTCAGTTTCACAGACGATGGCCAGAAAGAAGGACAGACTACTGGGAAGAAGCAGCGCAGGGACGGTACTTGTCTTTATGCCTAGAGAATCAGAGGTGAAACTGCGACACCTTCCCTTCCTTGCGAGCAAATGGCACCGGGCGGACGGACAGCTGTATCAAGGCTTCGCAACAAAATGCTTCATTAGAAGCGTGGCGGACTGTCCCGGCATTGCTCTAGGACGTGGTGTGACCGAAAGTTCCACGATTCGTTTAGCTCAACTAAACTCGCGCTTGTGCAAGGTTGTATTTTTGTCAGAAAATCGACGAAATCATCAGCAGAGCAGGAAGTAGTCTCTAGCTGCGGTTGTTCGGCTAACAACCGCGTGTGGGTTACTAGTTCAAGTACGCATAGATCCCATCGTCAAAGAATGCTGGAACGTCCTTGTGAGCTTGGGACGTGGAACTTTGTCAGCAGCTCCTGGCATATGTGGATCACGGGCTCGGCTTGAAGTAGAAGGTTGTGTTTCTCAGAATAAAAGACTGAGGGTCAGATGGTGATGCTGCGGGCACCACAGCCATCTGAAGCGCGGGATGGAGGAAATTTGGAGTTACTACGAGCACAAGATTTTGGCGCGGATGAAGGACCGCGTGCGGTTGCACTAAGTGTTTTTGTCAAAGCAGTTCTCAGGAAGAAAGCGGACGCAGTGCCAGCGTGCGCGTATGTACTAGATCATTATATTGCACGCGATACATAGGTGTTACTTCTTTTCTGGTTTGTCCAGGCAACGTCTAGCAAGCATCATTGCCTCGTTATCAACCACAAAACGACCGCTTGTCAGGGCGGCAGCGCTGGCGTTTCGAGAAGTCGAACAGGCAACGGGTCCATCTTTGGTCTCCAGTTGAGGAAGCACTTTAGAATAACAGTCCACAGGCCGTCGCTCTGTCCGATACAGCAGCGGTGGAGCAGACAGATTTTACAGTGCTCAAGTAAGACCCCCGTAGAGCAGGATCGCAGAGAGAACACAACCGACACCGGATTGCGAATCGATTGAACGGCGCTCTGTCCAACAGTCGTACGCCTGTGGACGGCGTGTTCCACGTTTGAGTATAAGGACTCTCACCAGCGTAGAATTGAAACAATGTCAGGGTTACTCTTGCTTCGTCCGGCGTAAACCTAATAACAAGGCTACGTACTACGGGAAACGTGCACTTGGTGGCCTACCAGCCCAATGGGGACTCCACGGTGAAACTGAAATGATACAGTGCTCACCCCGGAAAAGAAATTCAATCAGAACAGGAAGACCTCAATCTCATTTTAACTAGTCCAGTCTCTCTGGACTAGTTCTGTGGAACTGAGGTGGAACCCTGAGACAGGCAGAGACACAGTGACATTAGCCCACGCCGTCCTTACGCAAGGAGAACGCGCGTTGGGCCCAAGATCGTGAAGGCTGCTGTAGATACAACGCTTCACCAAGAGAAGCGCAAAAGAATAATTTAAGACACAACGTATTAAAGCCGGGAACAAATCTCTCTCAATGTTATACTACGCTCTGAAGAACACGCACAAAGCTGTACGGCCCTTTTGTCGGAGAAGGGAGTTATGCTCCCTGCAGTCAGTACCTTTATGTCGAAAGTTCTTGAATCGCCGTCTCGAGAAGCCGCTGTTCCTGGGAAAAGAATGCCCTCAAGACCGCCCTAGGACGGGAGCTGCACTCTGTGTCCATTGGCAGTTAGCCTGTGGTTCACGGGTGGGCGACTGTGGTGTGTAGTGGACCCGTGGGTAAGTCAAGGTAAGGAGCATCATCCAATAGCAACGCAGGGTTTGGAGTGATTCGCCCTTCTGTGCGCGGCACAATTGCTCGTATTAGAGAGTACGAACATGATATAGTAAAACAGGCAACTCCCCCTGTTGAGTCATTTTGAATTTACTGCAAGACAGATTTTCAATATGTGTCGGAACGGACTGTGTAACACAAGCGGAACAATTGAACTACGAAAAAGAGGGTAGGTAGCAGACTCGCCTGCACTGATTCTCACGCCTGTCTACCTAGGACGATGCAAGAAATGCGCCCAGAACCTACATACATTCGTGCGGTGTAGTACCGTATGTGGGTGTACAGTTTCTCCTTGCTCAAGTTGCTGTGATTCTCCCCTCGTGCAACCACGTCTGCGTGGCTGCTGCGAGCCACCTGCCAACATTGGCTTGCCTGTCGGCCTCTTGCAGGAGCCGTGCGTCTTACAGATTAGAAAGCTCACTCGGTGCAGCCAGGCCCTTGTCCTAAAAGCCAGCCGAGTCCGCGACCTAGGTCGGGCCCGACGAAACCGCGTCAGACAGTTGTTAAAACGGACGTGTCCCGTTGAGCTTGCATCCCGGCCACAACAATGACGCTGGCACGTAAGTGCTTACCGTGAGAAATGTGGTAAATGTAGGCGACACTGTGTGTATTGACCTGTGGATCGATCGTGCCCAAGGCAGGAAGCATTACTGCGTGGCATACGGGATTTTCAACCATGTTGGCTTGCTAGCGGAACTCTGGAGACCAGCCGGAACAGGGGTGAAGCTGATTGACTCGATGGCTTTCTGGAGCCCCACCTGGACGCGAGGTGTTGTTAAGCGCGAAAGTTAACTGCTGTCGGGGTCCACCTCATAATACACGCCAAGGGATGCAATATTGCATAATACGGGTGAGCAACCGATACGCGGGCGCAAGCGTTTCACAGGGTCAAACGTTCAGTCACTGAACCCGAGTTGCTGAGCTAGCACTATTGAATGCACTTCAAAGTCGCAATGATACGAGATGTTGCGTCAGTGCAAAATGCCTGCCCCGAAACGACGCAGATGGGACGAAGTACAGGGACACGCGCAGCCGGCTGGTTGCCATTTTCGAGTCAATAGTCCCTGACTCTCGGGTGGATTCAAGTATACGAGGAGGGTAGAACGTCCAACCGGAAAAGGCGAGAAATTGCCAAACCGTCTGCGTGAGATCGGCGTCAGCTGTTCGACCGCCATCGTTGTCTCCGTTGACTTCGGCAGATCGGTAGGTTTATGAGGAAGAGCGGGACCAGGAGTCCGAACGGCGTTCAGACTGAAGGGCCTGTTTATGTGGATTCAGGAACAATGGTGGTGAGATCGACTTGTGTGGGTATTTATATTTCATGCGTCTGCAGGTCGAGTCGTGGGACGTGGATGAGTGGATCTGTAAAACACCGCAAATGAGCCAGCTGCTAGTGTCACAGCGAATCGAAATCTCAGCTACATATGCGTGCGCAAGCCGGTAGAGCTTGCCGAGGTTGAGCCTAGAAGTCAAGCAGGAAGTCCAGCCGTAGGCCCTAAAGGGAGGGCGGCGACGTCGCTGCGTAATCCGGCGCTGGTGGCGCGATTTCTCAGCATTGCGAGAAACATGTTTGGCATAAGTGGTAGGTGAGGCCCATCGGTGTACAGGCTGCCCTACAGATGTGTATCTGACGTCGCAGAGTTTTCTGGTAGACCCTTTGCGTTAGTTTCACAGACGATGGACAGAAAGAAGGGCAGACTACTGGGAGGAAGCGACGAAGCGACGTCACTTGTTCCTATGTCTAGAGTTCCAAAGACGGGAGTACGACAGTTCGCCTCTCTTGTGGAATAATGTCGCCAACCAATCGGACAGGCAGTCCAAGGCCTTGCATTGAGGTAATACTTGAGATGCGCGACCGGGCACCCGGGCTCAGGAGCCGTTTGAATCACTCGCCCTGTTGCCTATACAAGTTTGTTGTTTTTGTCGTGAAGGCTGCAATGTTATTTGCAGACAAAACTGATATGTACATAGTCTTCGACTGCTGTTGCACCGCTTACCTGTGTGGGCTAGATTGCTCGCTCGAACACGGAAGACAGCTATTAAAAGGGAACGTTGTAACGCACCTGGGAGGGTTAAAAGTGCGGCCTTGTACCCCGGCAGTTCAGCAGCTGAGGGAGGGTGACAGTGTATGTGACGGCTACTCATTATGAAAGAATCCGACAACGAAAGTACTAATCGCTATCAGCGGATTCATACAAGAGACCGAATGTGGTAAGAACTGTGAACGTTGCACAAAATTCACTAACAGGAGGTGGTCGCTTCTCACCCGCCTTCTCTATAAGCGGAAACGATATATATATATATATATGAATATAGATACCCCAGGTCAAAGTGTTTGAGGACGCCCTCTTGTGCCACCCGTCATGATCAAACCAATCTAGCTGTCGGTAAGACACGGGCTGGCACTCACGGTGCCTGTACGTCAGTCAATTCACGAATGCTGAGGTGCCAGATGTACCCTATGAGTCTGTCACTTCGGTACAGATCTTATTCGGGCACTCTGTCATCATCGCCAACGATAAATCGTATGAACAGAAGTTGCCTGAAGGCGGCAGCTGTGAACAGTATCCTGCAAACCGCATCGTCGTGCTAATGTTTGAAGCCTCCGATGGTCCCCTTTTAACCTTCTGACAGTGCGGCATCGTTACGTTTTCTTTTTTTTCTTTTGCATGGCGCGCTCCAAATTAACAGATGCAGTTTCATACAATAGTGTAAACGCGTACACAAAAAAGGCGGAAACGTGGCGAAGACGAAGTCTTGTTGATTCCTGAGAAAGACGGGCTTTTTCGTCTTAGTGCTTTTGTGCATGCTTTTTTGTCTGTACCTTGAAATAAGAAGCTTCAAATAGGTGTAAGGACAACGAGAAGAGAAGCATCACGAGAAAACCCACGGAGGGAATTTGGGGGTGAGTCGTGTTATAGGCAGAGGATATTGGCGAGGATTAGGATCTGCCTGCGATTGTTGTAAATGTCGTTCTCGAAAAAAGGGCGAATCACAGTAAGAGCGGGAACGCTGTGCGAGGAGTGAGTGTATGAGGTTTCTCGTGTTGTTGGACAGGTGCGCAACGCTGATGTTTGGTGTTTGCTGTTGAGTCCTCCACGCTGCAAACGCAGACGCTTTTCCCCCCTCAAACGTACTTAGAGAATCTTGAGCCCTATCAGCTTGTCCAACTTGTGGGCGCGAAAGACCAAATTGGTAGACCAGTAATTAAATGACATTTGTATCCGTGGCTGCGAGCCTTCCATCAGGGGAGATGCTCACGCTTTTCATTGTGCCGTTACAGGGAAGTACGAAGTGGTGGAAACACCCGAGGCAGAAAGCAGCAACCCAAATGAAAGAGAGACTGCACGACGCGACGGCTCTTTTGTGAAATCCACAATTTCGTCCGCCAACGGACATACGCGAAGGTGATTCCGAAACTTGCGCGCAAGAACTGCGTTGGAACGGTGCAGCTATCAGTCACAGTCATTGTACGTTGCTGTAGCGACTCACTAAAATCTCTAGAAAGCAGGATCTTTGGTCGTGGAATCATAGCGCGGACATTGTTGATGTGGAATTCATGTAGGGACAGGAGTGGCGCGTTTTCTGTCCGCATTCGTGGAACGTAGGAGGAAGTGAGAGACCCCCACTGGACGCAGACGCGTATAATCTCATGCGCCCCGTTTCCGTAACGGATACGTGACAGGCCGAGAACTAGAGCATTCATTACTGATCGTTGTGCGTTCCAGGTGTATAAGAAAGTCACCACAACACACCCGCGAGCAACGCTGTTCCTGACAAGAGCAGACCTTTGGTTATCAGGTTGAGGACAGTCGCGCAGTCAAGCTCTTGAAGTTTCATTCAATTTAGTGCTCAGGCTGCGTGGCATTTTAAAGTTCGCCGCACAGTGACCGCAGGGTGGAATGTCGCCCACCCTCTAACTGCATTGGATCGTCAACCACCTAGGAAGTCTGTGGTCATACTGACATGGAACGCAACAGTGATCTGCGGCTGTATGGCATCCTGACTGCGTTCAGGGTCATAAGTACATGAAGATCGCAGTGGCGTTCCTCAACCAAATCCTGACAGGCGACTGGATGCGCTGACCCTGCTTGCCACACAGGGTCATCAGGCCCCAACTGGTGCGGGAGAGCTCAGGCGAACCCTGAATTCGACAAGGAACAGATGATGTAGTTCAGTAGACGCATCCAGAAAGACGGAAGCAACCTCAATTCTAAATCTGTACTCAGCGAAGCCCTATAGTCCGCTTGGCGCGGGACGAGTGAAATACTTTTGGAATAGGCAATTTCGAGACGTGGCCGCAGACAGAGAGCAAAAAGGGTCATTTTGTCTTGTGTTCCTTCACGGGGGGCGGATCACTCACAAAAGGAGATGCCCGATCAAGCAGAGGGCTTCAGAAGAGAAGACCACCAATCGCGCCCCTGAGGAGAAATCTACAGAAACCGGAAACGGCATAGTATGGAGGATTCCTGGACAGAATGCAAGTTTACTTTTTTGGGACTAAGCCAAATTTGGTTTGCTACCAAACGCTTGCCAGGTGTGACTTCCAGATACACAACTTGACCCCTCTATTATTCTCTGGCACCGACCTTCTTCCAGATATCCCTTATACGCGTCCTCATATGATGCAAAAGCGTAGCGGTCACGAACGGAATCAAGTGAGAACGAATCGTGTACGTCAACTGCAGCGGTGCCCGGTAACTAAGCACAATGTTCAGAGGGAGCTTGTCCGGTCAAATTATCTACTGTCCAAGAAGACACGAAAACTGCACAAAGGAAACGGCTGAGTATGCAAACGCGCTTCCTGAGCTGTACATAATGAGCGAAAACATTACTTTATGGCGTGACGGATTTCATTTTCTGGCTAAAAATGGTGGAGTAGCTTGTCCTGCATATTATATGGAAGTAAGTGGTTGAGGTTGTTCCACATGGAGAGGGAGGTGGCCCAGGCATAAGGAACTATCTGGGCATTGTAGAAATGAACGTACGGGAGTGATTGGGAGCAACGCAGTAAGATTGTAATAATGCTTTCGGTACCTGCTTTTGATTCCGGCTAAACGCCAAGTAGTTGTTCACTGCCGTTTCCACTGTCGTTTTACCACTTGCACAGAGGTGCAATGTTGATTTTAATGTGGCAAAGAAGAAGATTGTATTACTGAGACACGGTGTACGCCTGCAGATAGATAGGCTGGCCACTGTGTAGAGAGACTGCCGGAAGATTTGAAGGGGGTAAACACTGTTCCGCGTTTTAGACGACAAAACGAGGAAACTGTAATGCACGACGCTCGTGTCGATCGAGCAATGTTATGACGTCGACACTTTTGGCCACCAGCTGTTGGCCGAGACTTCTCAGACTCCCCTGAAGAATGGCAGTTTATTGTGAAGTCTAATGGATGTGACAGCGTATTGCAAATTTTTCTGCGTCTCTGTCACACGATGTGAAGTAAGCAGCCTTGAGCTGTTGAATGCTCCCAAACAGAGGGCGATTGCTATCATGTGAGTCAGAGAAGCGCGAGCGATTGCGCGTGTTTGATCTGCGTCTACTAGCGTTGCAGAAACTGAAAAGAGATGTGATACGAGAGGTTGCAGAGGACACGGCTGTGGTATATTTTTCTCTGGAGAACGGTCCAGGGAGGCTTGTGTGGAAGATGCGAGAAAGGACGGGGGATGGAGGGCACAAGTGGTCTCTCTCCTGGTGCTGTAAAAGCTTTAAGTGAAGCTGGGAGGGAATGTTGGACAGCGTCACCTTCAATAGCACGTCCGAGTAGAGCAGAGCGCCCTGTTTGATGTAACCTGTGAGTGTCTTTTAAGCGTGCAGAAGAACTTATTCACCAGAAGGAAACTGGGTGTACCGGGGTCGCACGCATAAGGCTTTGTTGCTACGTTTCTTGTTGCTGCAGAGGGCGTCAGGGATTCTTTTCTTACTCTCTGGCAAGTCCGGCGCTGTAGCGCAGGACGCAGACAAAGAGGAACTCAGCAGCGGCTACATTGTTGACCTGTACACTTGTGCTGGGGTCTTTAATTTGCTGAGAGGCATTTGGAGAGTGCAAGATTTTGGACACTCCCAACAAGACAGCAGACTCACTGTGTCGCGCCCTGTGCACCTTTGTGAGACGGCACTGTGACGGGAGGGCGTACCTCCCATATGAGGCAGGCGAGCATGTGTTTCCTCGTTTCGTCTCCATTCGACAGGGCGTCCTGTAGTGAGCGTGACTCGAAAGCGTCTATGTTAGATAGAGAAGAGGCCAAAAGCTGCAGCATTGGCAGTGCGACTACAGAGCACGATCCTGCTGCTGACGTGTCCTTGCTGACAGGAACGCCAATTGAAGGAAAAGAAACCAACTTTACCTCCAGTCTGTCGATGTTGCTAGGGTCAGTCGTGGTGGTACTGAAACAAGCACTTATAGAAATGTTGCTGCGCTGCTCTGAGCAGCCCGTACCTACGCCACTGAGGCACCAACTGTGTGGAACTTCGCAACCCTGTAACGCTGAGAGCTCCGGAATTAACCATTCCCCCAAACCCCTTGTTGTAGTGCTAATGCTGGAGCGTGGCCACTGTTGGACAACGGCTTGAAAACGTTTTGAGAACGGACGAGCAAGTCGATTGCACAGCTGATAGGTAACACTCCAGTATTGTGTTGCACTCGGAGCATCACGCGAGAAGAAGGGACATGCGCTGGTGGTACGCTGCGCATAAGGTGTAAGCGGCAGAGAAGAAGATCATATCGAAAGGCACAGGTGTCCCGTCGACTGGATGTTTGGATCGGACTACTGCCAGGAAAGTATAATCGTACATGCGACCGTGACACGCCGGTCTACCTCGTTAAATCGGATACGGAATAATAACGAAAGGCTGGGAAGGCTTACACGTTTCGAAAGCAGGTATGAGATTCTGGTTGCACAAAGATCCATGGCGTTTGTGGCAGCCAGGAAAGAACTATGTAGCCTGGAAAGGAGATGACACATTCAGCGGCAGCCACGAAAGAGTCACGTGTGAGAAAGGGATGACGACGGCGTTTCTGCAGTTCCGCTCTGTGCGGCTGGTGCACTCTATAACGAGGCGACCGTTGGTAAGATGTATGACGACGGCGACATCTGCTCTGCTGGGCTGCATTATTGGGGCTCGACGCCGACGTCTTACAAGCCTTCTTCTGTGCTGTCAGCCGTTGAGTTCTGTTTCTTTCTGTGTAGAACAAATTACGCATTTTTACTCGTGTGGTTTGTAAACCTTTGAGAAACAGCCTGAGCATCGTACTGCGCTCTGGTGTTCCAAGACTAATCTGCACGACCCGGGTGCTGCTTTCTAGCCGCCTACGCATCAGAGTGCAGACGTGGTCATGACGCTAAAAGTAGCGCATTCTAGGACTCGTCTCACTGCAGAAGATGCGACGCGCACTGAAAAAGGGTGTCGACGATTGGACAACTTCACTCCACAGAGGTGACACTCTTTCAACTTGTTGGTACTACGGGGAGTGGGACAAAGGGAGACTTGAAGAAGAGCTGCCGAAGTGGTTTCACAATTTTTTGGAGGAGGGCTGGCTCAATTGCATGCGGTGCTCCTTATCTGGAAGAGGCGTGCCTAAGAACACCCGTCTACTACCATCTTCAGTTGTTACTGTAGGCGTTGATCGAGAAGGTGCATTGTACACAGGGTGGCATCCTTTTTCCTACGTTTTCTCTCCAAAGTCGCCACCCGCAGCATTGAATTTACATCACACAGCAAAGCGTTATATCAACGGTGGTGTGTGTCTTCTCGGGCAACGTATGAGGACCTGCTCTGTGCACCTGGTACGAAGTAGATCTGTTTCCGGAATTGTCTAGCGAAGACGTTCGGAGGAAGAGGAGCAGGCACAACAGTGTGAAAAGGCTGGAAGGTTGAGACAACGTTTAAGTCTATTTCCGTTTCAAAATTAGGAATTCTGACTCAGTTGTCGTCGCCGTGTATGAAAACCGGCTCTATGGTCACAAGTTGCTTCTGCGGTGCAAGGGGAAACAAGTGCATTTCTTAGAAGGGCACGCGCCAATTTCCTGACTTAAAGATCACATTCTCTCCCGCAAACGCGCAGAAAGAGGTGCTGCATAATCTGGGAAACTGGCGGCGGACAGCGTCGGAAAATAAGCCATTATCGGGTGCGCAGCAACGGCATCGACCGGCGTCCATGTTCTCTTATTCTATGCAGTAATGGCTCAAAGCGGGGGGAAACCCTCCGCCTGTGCCGGCCACGGCAGCACCGATCTTAAGAGCTCCTTGCGTGCTGTGGAGGAGTTCTTACACTGGGTGACACGCGTTGTGTCGTAGTATCCCAGAACCACCTCAAGTTTGTCATAATCTCGTATCTAGAGCCGGACGCCCACACTTTCTGAACTGACGTTAGCGTTTCAAGCACTGGGGTCCAGCGGCAGGTCTTCCTAATTAAACCGTGCTAGACGATGTAATCGTTCCCCAACCAGCGCCCGCACACAGTCATAAACCATGGTGTCACGCTGGATACTCGACGCTGCAATGTTGGTAGGCTACCTGTCCAGGTGTCTTCAGCACGCTACGGGGTACGCAGGCAGGAGAACTGCGCTGGCACATACATTTAGGTTTCTGCACTGAGATGTGAGTTCCCCTGTAGGCACACTTCGCTCGCAAGAAGCACTTCTGACTTGAGAAAGCTGTGGTGTTGGCTGTTGACATTGGAACGTAGATCGCGACTTGAGCGAGGGAAACCGTAATGAAGACCATCAACGTGTTCTTGGCTCTGGGTTGCAAACCCCGGAGGATGCGATTTGGTTGCAGGTAGTGCCGCCAGTATGTCGGAGGCTGCCTGTTAGCCGTGGGGTCGACCTGGCAGCCAAAGCTGGCAGAACGTGGACTGCATCAGGAGGGTGCAGCGTCCTGAGTATCCGTGTGTGCTGGGAGGCCGGCCACTGTAACTGAAGCTAGTACGTGTCGTGACACTGTTTGATGGAAAAAGTCAATGATGTGAACACGGAGCATGGCATGACAAGAATAGAAGAATGCGCCGGTTTGTAGTGTAGCAGAAAAATGTGTGTTTAGTGGTGAAGCCAGTTTTACAGTGCGTTTTCCGTGACGAGTTCGTAAAGTGCTTCTTTACAGGTGCCTGCGTCTGTTTGCCTCCCCCGAAAGTACTGTATAATTTCAACGCTTCGCCGGCCCTTGCTGCTGTATGACCTGTATGTCCAGGAAGTGGGGAGACACTAACGGAGGCGTTGGGCGGTTGGCACTCGATGTTGCTGTGCTCTGTGACTGTGCCTCCAATAGGCTTTTAAATCATGTGTCATCATTGATACAGAAACTGAAGGGCTGTCTCTATGAGCTGGCAACTCTTAGCATAACTCTGCGCTTTACAGAACTCCTGTTGTGTGGCCGTTTCCCCAGATATGCTCTTTTAAGGCCGAAATGCTGAGGTGTTTTTAGGCGACAACGTCTCAGCCTCCTGCGCGGTTTCTGCCTCGTCACACAATAAACGCCGCCTTCATAGTGGTGGCTTAGGTTTGAAAAGGCATCTAAGTCCCCGGTGTCTACATGGGTCACCGAGGAAACAAGTCACGTTCCTGTTTCCGCCATGTGTCAGACTTCTATTTGGGGGAAGGAGAAGCTGTTGCGGACATCAGGAGATTACCTTTCACGCTTTCAGACCTACACGTTGACCCAGGGATTCTCAGAAAATTACACCAACTCTTTGGCTAGAGAATATCCAGTGTTGCTTGTGCTCGTGCACGCCAGATGAAGTTGATGTTGAAGTTATATTACCAGCTAGATTTCCTCCACTAAATATGTATGTCAGGAACAATCATTTGGAGACCTGTCGAGCTGACTGTGAGGAGTACCTTTTCCACGAGTGGTGCACACTTGCATGCAATACCCAACGGAGCACGTGTGTATCCATTCAGCACACATTTGTCGTGCAGGCGACTGGAGTGTTCATGCAAGCGGGGTAGCGACTTAAATGTAGACGGCAGGAGCACTGTTTGCTGCTGCAGGTCTTGCCGCACAGGACCTGCATTGGGTTACAAATTTAGGACACAACAGAGAAATGAGTGGAAGCGCACGCAAATTTGTTACTGGGATGCACCCGTGTTTTTTGCCGCCAACGGCACATCGTATGGAGAAAAACACGAGAGCATGAGCGTGCCAAGCATTACAGGTGTCTGAAAAAGTGAACTGACGGAGAATGAAGGGCTACTTTAGTCCTAAATGAAGCTTGCGTGAGAGGGCAGTGATGCTAAGTAGTCGAGTTCTTCCGCAGGTGGCCTTTCGAAGGACGTAGACTGCAACCAAGGTGGTCTCGCAATTCAATATTGCCTCGTCTAGCAACTGGGAGTGAGGAGCCTGATTAGAGACGGCTAGCTAGTTGTTTTACTCACATTTCATGAGGCTTAGGACTAGAGACGTCGGTCAAAAATGAGGAAACCTGCACTGCAGAACTGTTGTGAAGTGGTACTCTCCATATTTCCAAAAGCAGCCTTCTTGTGAGTGGAGGCGTTGCACTGCCGGAGCCTTCGGAAAAATGGCACTCGAAATGCGAACCGTGAAAATGTGTGCCACAACGAAAACGAAACAGGTGGACAGAACAATATGTACGTGTGATTCAGTCAATGAAGGGACGTGTGCAGTTGCTATCCCTTGTGTGCGTGGTGCCGGGTGACGGCTTCCAGAAGTGTTTCTGAAAAACACGTGGAAACAGTCGCAGTATTTGCGGGTTGCGCGCCAACTGCTCGACTGGAATATACCATTCACCCCAGCCACCATATAGGCCTGTTGCGAGGGAAGAGGCAGTGGCTAGCACGGGACAGTGGAAGCGACGAATGGGCAAGTAATGAAAAGGAAACGGAGTTAAATGCGAGATACTATCGCATGGGCCGTACAGACGTCGAGTGAACCGCGAGTGACATCTGCAGACGCGTGTGTCGACTGCCGCGCCCAGTGCCACATGTCGTAACGTAACGAGTTCGGGACGGAAGCACCTCCCTCCTCCTGCGCGAATCACGGGCGCGCCGGGCCTCCAGAGTTCCTTTTGCGCTCTGCAGGGGTTCCGAGACTGCATGTCACGAGATGAGTTGAAGCATCTCAGGGCTATTTCAGCATGGCCTGGTACTTCTCTTTAGGGCCGAAGACCCAGTTCCCCCTCCGTGAGAGTCGAGTTCACCTATTTAGCCACAACTGTGCAACGAGCAGTCATCCTACGGAGATCGTACTACACCATATCCGCTTTGCCGAGCAGGTAGCCTTACGTCTTCGAAAACAGTGGCGAGGATCTCGTTATTTGGGACTGTAGGGCGGCTAGACTACCCGTTGAAGTATCCTTAACGTGCCGTAGGGCGCAGAGATCGGAGAAGTGCCATTGT
>KL647317.1:1458888-1488283 GCA_000727475.1 Sarcocystis neurona | reverse complement strand
CTAGAAGTCTTTCAACCTCGGCTCCGTGGTATTGCTAGGTTATTGAACTGCACCGTTCTACTTGCTTGCCGCCTAGACCTGCCGAGTGTTGGTGCTTCGAATGTCCGGTAGAAGTCGCCCACTCTTTCCTGTTTTTTTGTCCACACGCTTCCCCTGGAAGCACACGTGCGCACACCAAGATCTATTGGTACTTCTGCATACGCATATAGAGATACATGTGTAGTTCTGAGGCGTGAGTACTACGCCTGTTCTTAACCTTATGAAGACACTCCGCAGATTCCTGGTTGACATGGCAAGAGTTTGGCACGGAAGGTGATAATTAGAATTGTCCAAGTTCCAGTTATACTCGGTCTCCCGCACCCGACTGCCCTCCCGCTAGATCACCTGTAAAAAAGGTGTGGAAGGGCGAATGCAGACGCTTTCAAGGCTCTCAAAAACAGTATCTGCACCTGCAAATTTTCGTAAGCGATGCCGCTTCCAACACGCTAGTGCGGCTAGTCTTTCGCCACCGATTTTGCTACAGTCATCCGGAAGAACAGGTGACCCTTACCGGCAGGCAGGGACGAAAACATGTTTTTCTAAATTTGACGAACAGTTGTCCCACGGGACGCAGACTGAAGCGTCCCTTTCTTCTCAGCTCCAAGCACCGCAAAAACCTCCAACTGCTCCAATGCATCGACATTCACTTTATTGTTCAGCAGCAACTGCTGCTTTTCGAGTACATAAAAGCGTTACTGGGGCTAGCCTAGCGTGCTTCCTCATGCTGCTGACGCGCGTGGGACTTCTGCTGCGGGTAGTTGAAGAGGGTGTAAGCTTTACAGACCCTGTTGTGGTGTCGGCGGTTCAGCGCTCACGAACGCGAAGCTCAACGTACGAGCAACAAGTGTTGCCCCCACAGGGAGAAAAACGCCAGCACGAATGTCTATCTGCTGATGCTCCCGAGACCATACGGAAGGAGGGTATGAATAAACCGTTCTCCCAGTTGGCTCCTGATCATGCACAGAGAACATCTGAATCGAGAACAAAAGCAGTCCTCTCTGATGTCGTTGTCGCGAACCACAGCTTGAAAGCATCAAATCTAGATTTGCCCCAACATCTGTCTCCTAGCGCCGCCAGCTTGTGCCAGAACAGTGTCGCTTCAGGCGTGAAAAGGCAAGGGAGGAACGGAGCAGAAAGTGGAGAAAATGCGTCAAACCCCTCCCAAACAGTGTCAACGTCAAGTCGACCTATTTCTTCGGAACCCGCAAAAATATCCTTCTTCGAAGACGGTACCACTCGAACGGTTTTGACTAGAGCTTTGTCAGGCAAAAGACGCGTCTACAAAAACGAGCACATCATAAGCCCCTCTGTAGCAAGAGAAAGCTTTACGAGCCCTGTCAATGATATGCCACAGCGGAGTGGCGTCTCTGCCGCTCCCTTGTTGCTACGAGGCACTGTCGTCAGAACGGCAACACCAGTACAGAAGAGTCTAGAAATTCATCAACCAGAGCTTCCACGAAACTTTCCCAAAAGTGCCAGCCGTGCAGCAGCTACGGAGAGACACTTGGGAAACTTACTCGTCGCATATACCAGCAGTAGGCACATGGAAACAAGTCAGAGACCCACTCAAGCAAAAGTGGAAAAAAGCGACGTCCCCTTTGTCCTGTTGGAGGTGATGGACCAATCGCAAACGAACAAAACAAGTAAGACCTCGTCAAATAATGCAGCAAAGGGCGACTCGAACACGGCAGAGTCACTCCTAGATGAGCACTGCCTTCAAATCTGTCGTGCACGACACCGGGGAAAGGCGTCGGCAAAAGGATTCCGCAATGGATTTGAACCTGGGGCAGACACACGTGTAAGCCTGGTGGATACAGGGCTACGGTCTGCGAAGAATATCTCTACCGAAACAGCAAGGTCTGCTGCACGTGGAAACAATACGACAACGAAGACAACGACTGCATCCACATCAGATAATGAGGTATCGGCGAACGAGCCAGCTGAAAAGGAATGGCAGCGGCGGCGGCTGTCACGTCGTCACACTCTAAGCGGACGAAAACCGCCAGTGTGGGTGGGTAGTGGGTTGCAACGGGCAAACTCACTGACCTCAGCTACTCCGACGCTAAGCCGAAGGCTTGGAAAACAGAGTCAGCACTCGGACCGACTGAGGGCTAGCTTACGCCGAACTGGTCCCGACAAGCAAGGGCAAGAAGAGAAAGCGAACGAATCGCGCAGCTCTCAGGACCTCGAGTGGAACGATCTTGATGAGGAAATCTTTTCTAAATGTGACTGTCTGCCTGTAGAAGACGGAGACTACAGAGTTCACACGCTCAGTGACGGTTGGGGAAGTTTGACGCTGCTCGTCATTGCTGGATTCGTCGCCTGCGTAGCATTTTTCGTTGCAGTACTTCTTATTGCGTGGCACATTACGATGCAGCCCACGCCACCTACCTTCCTGTAAGACAAATTCATGAGCAGCGCAGGTCTTAGCACTCGTTTGTCGTGGAGAAGCGATAGAGGGTTCTGTTGGGAACTTTCAGAAGCGGCGTGACCAGGAAACAAGAGTTCGTATACACGTGGTAGGCAAACTGCCCCGTGCCGCGATTCGTGAACAGTAGGCATCCACTTAGCCTGCCACACGACGCTCACTGAAGGGTCGGGGCTCATGTTTTGTGCCTACTATAAAGTGAAATGAAGTGATGACCAGACGCGCTTACATAGCATGGAGTCGAGCAGCGACGTGTTGCACGTGGCGCGTCCCAAGTTTCGCGAGGTGAAAAGATAAGCACGGTTGTTATTGATGTGGGCGACTCAAAGGTGCAACTGCTCGTTAAGCAGCCATAGCTACTGCATCACGTTGAATGCACTACCACGATCTATGTTTAGAATAGCAGAAATCAGTGTGATGCAATTTTTAGGAGATAGGACGTCACGAAAGAATGAACACCCGATTAAGCACGCTGGACGCTGCATTGGGACAATTGACTTACACGTTGTGCTGGAGCGGTGCACACCCGATTAAGCACGCTGGACGCTGCATTGGGACAATTGACGTTCACGTTGTGCTGGAGCGGTGCATCCGGTAGAAGTTACGTGAGAGTTTACAGCTCAGCAGCGTACGTTGCACACAACGATGTCTGGTGGACACTTCTCACCAGGGTTGAAGCGTTTAGTACTCCCTTGTGCAAAATTCGTGGTTTTACACATGTACAGACTATTAGCGTACTGAGTACACACAGGTATATATTTCGGTATGTCATGCGTATGGAGATGTACATACCCACAGCGTTTCGGTAGGGAAGGTGAGTGATATCTTTTGTGTGCGAATTTTCTTCTCAGCGTGGACACGGACTCTGCGGTAGACGAAGAACGTCGCCGCACGTTGGAGGCTCGACATGCCGTTGCACTGATGAGTTCGGGCCGGTGGCAATCGTCACTTGTCGAGGCTGCAGACGGGGTACCGTTTCATCCCACTCCATCAAGCAGGTGCACCGCCGTCTACACAGCACCCACCAGGGTATATTACACTGTGGAAAACCGGGGCACTCCAAACACCCAGTGCTACCCACCTGAAGAGAGAACAATGGAAAGACATCCGCATTATATTGTGAGGCATCCCCCCCGCGTTATACCAAAATCTGAAATCGCTGACCTGAAATCAAGCTCTGCGCGAGAGCCTCAGGCATCGAAGCGGTCGGGAAATTCAGCAGAGCCTAGTAAGGCCCTTCTACGAGAAAAGGTGTGAAACGTGAAGAGCATTACTGCTACCACTACTATTACTACTTGTGCCGTTGTTATTATTAGCTTTACAACTAGTACTACTACGAATACTTGTGCTTCAGTTCTTTTCAGACTGCAGGTGACCACCACATGTAGAAATGCGGCTGGCTCTATGGAAAATGTGTATATGCCATGACGGTGTTGCTCAATTTTAGACATAGGGGGTACTCCGGCGGAAAGAGATGGATAATCCTTGCCCCCCCTGAGGAATTCTTAGACAAACGCGATGCCAGGACATGGGAGATACTGTCAGGCAGAAGAAATGGAGCAAAGCCGTTGCTTAACAAGAATACCATCCACACTTAAGGCTGGGGTGGGTTACAGTGACAGGGGCACGGACGCTTTGTGCATCAGTGAAATATCTGCTTTTTTGTATGCATGGAGAACCTACGGATTGCCGTTCAGTTGGAACAATAATGCTGCACTTCTGTAGCTAGGAAAGAGCTAAGTAGCCCTCCAGCAAGCTTCAGTTCCGCTCACTGACAAAATAGGGAGGCTTACGAGCTCTTGTGAAAGACCGCGGAAGTAAACTGATACAGAAGAGGGGACAGCACAACACAACTGACGTCGGAGTGGCATCTACCTCTCCATTGTGGGAAAATCGGCGGTCGAGACCCCTGACGCCTTCCACATACAGATTAGGGACGTAACGGCAAGAGCATCAACGAAATGCTGCTGTCGGGTACATCCTTTCTGGGAGTATTCATCCGGTAGAAAGACAAAATAAAGTCTTCAATCAGCTGCCTCACACGACCGCCTTCATTTTGTCGAGACAAAATAAAGTCTTCAATCAGCTGCCTCACACGACCGCCTTCATTTTGTCTTAACGACCGCATCTCTTCGACATCGGTCATATTCGTTTTATTGTGCATCGCCGTTTCAATGTGTGCGCAACCTGCAGAGTCCAGGCTACCCGACAGAGACACCAAACAAAACGGTGTTAGTAGCTGCGTTCAACTCATGGTGTCGACTGCACCTCTCCCACTTGTGTTGTACTCGGTTTATTCGCATTCGGTAGTTGTCACGCGCAATTAGGGTGGGTTCCTGCAGGGAGCTACGTACACAAAAACGGCAAGACCTATTCCTGTTTCAGTGCGAGATAGATTATTCAGCGCGTTCAACTCACAGAATCATGTATGTATACATACACATATATATATATATACACGCCCGACAACCAGCCTACTTGGGTAGCCCTGCGGTAGTTGGTGCTTGAACTGGCACAAATGTTTATAAACTTCCACTGCGTGCGGAACGCCAGTTCCGCTGCAATCAAACACGCAGTTTGTGGCTTGTACCGGATGCGTAATGTATTCTCCATCTACTAGTCTGCACGCATCTCGCACGGCCGATGGGCACCGCTTCTTTTTACATTATTTGACAACAAGAACATATAGAATATAAACTGCATAACCTTGGTCCGCTCCACCATCGGCCGTCTGCGCCATCCTTTTTAGTGTTTTCGCCTTTTCGTCTCTTCCCCGCAGACACAATGGGCAGCACTACTCCAACGGGAGAGTCAATTTTAATGTAAACCACCACAAGTGTACATACTACTCTGTGCCGCCCGTCCCTGCACGGATACAGATCTACGAGTCGTCGCCTATACACAGACGCGAAAATGTGTTTATTACTTCTCCTCTACAAAAAATCCTGCGGAGGGCGTGCTCCTACCAAGTTGCTCCACAGCTCATCTGAATACGGTCCGGAGATTACCGTAGCTCAGAAGAGCGGGGCACTACAGTGGACAAATACGATCGGGTGAGTACTGCGTGATGCTCAGTGCAGACGACTGCGTAGCTAGTTCACTACAGACAAACGTGGACACGCAAGTCTTTATATATCGAATTACACACTGACAGATCTCCACGTACTCGACGGGAGTGGAGGTGTGGTCTGACGTGATCCAAGTATGATTCACTGCCCCTCCGGATGTCGAGCAAATAAGTCCGTCGCCGTGTTTCGTCTCTAAAACAAGCTCAGGGCCCTGTACGTGGAGTTCAACTCCTGTGTGCATAAAAACAAGTTCAGGGCCCTGTACGTGGAGTTCAACACCTGTGTACATAAAAACAAGCTCAAGGCCCTGTACGTGGAGTTCAACTCCTGTGTAGATCTGCTTTGTGTCATTCCGTCCCTCTTCTACTTTTGCCAAGAAAGAACTTTGTGGTTTCGCATGACCCAGTCGGCCAACTACCCGTTCGGGAATCGAATTCTCTTTTCGACGACGTGACGGTTACACCCACAACGACACGAGGTCTAAACACTTACACCCGCAACGACGTGAAGACCAAATACTTACACTTTTGTGAGTTTTTCAAAGCACCAGCTCTCAGTAACGTACGACGAACATGGGTCGTCCGCTTTAAACGTGACAACGTGTGATGCTTTTTCTAAATCCATGAGCAGTTCAGAAAATTCTACTTCCGTCGAGAGGACATCACACACGAGCACCGTGCGCGTCCTCACATGTGCACCCAGAAAAACATAGAAAATCCACATAGAGAGGCAGCTCTACATCTACATGGGTGTGTGCCACCTGTCGAGCAAACTGTCTGCAGCGCATCGTTGTGACGCGCATCCCACAGTTTCAACCGTCACGGAAGAGCTACGCCCGCAACTTCCCAACAAAATATCGTTCGGGTATGTGTAGCGTGGTTCAAGAAGACAGGCGAATACATACACAGATATAAAAGTTTCGCACGCGTACTGCACAGTATACGCTCATACATATTAGGAATGCTTACGCGTACATTCAAGTATATTCATCATCTTCTCTCTTTATACATGCGTGTATCCAGACGCACATTGTTTTCTGTCCCGAAGGCACGAAAGGCCCGTTTTTGCTTTTTCGCATCCTTCGGACTCAGACGCACCAATGCCGCTGCTTTTCTCAGCGTTCCCGCGTCAAGAGAAATGTCTACCATTCGCGTCAGGAGGCACACTGGCGGAATAACGGCCACAAGAGGGCCTTGCTGTGGGACAGCGGTCCGAAACCAAGGAAAGCGTAGGAGATGCCGCCACCCTAGGTTTTTGAAATGAGATGCACGCGCGCCGCTCGTTGCTGTCGAGGGTAGACGACACCGTCTACAATGTCTTTTATCACTCCGGAAACTGATCAGACCTTGGCTAGATCGGACCGAATTCGTCGGACGAGCTGTCCGCCTCTGCAACATCGTGCACACAACCGAGGAAAACAGGGCCGCTCAGCATATGCGAAGCCTCTGTTTCAGTTTTAGAAAAACATCATCCACTTGCAGTAAATACGCGGGAATTGTTCACCTAACAACGCAGCACATCCGAGTCCCTCAGCGTACACAGTATCTGTCTTTCCGTGGCACAATACCGGTACACAAGTGCAGGCGCAAGCGCGGGATGAGCACGCGTGGCACAGCAACTCCACTCCTGCATGAACGCAGCATTTGTCCAAACCGCACAATACTTCGGACACGCTCCTGTACACAGATTTCATGAAGAGGATCGCCGCTGCACAACAGCTTCTGTACTTCGAGAACACGGCCGTCAGTGAACACAGCCGATGCGACCTTCGCCTGCAGCAGGTGCAACAAAGACACAATGTGATCACGTACCACTACAAGTCAGTGCTCTAAATTTATGGCGAATGCCACGCTCGTTGCCGCAAAAAGCGCAGGTATCCACGACGACTTACAGCGTGCATGTGGGGGTGATGCCGCATGTTCCACTTTGTCTCTCAACAAGAATACGTACGTGACATATGAATACGCACTATTTCGTGGGCACGCTAAACACGCTATGAACACAAGATATTTAAGAAAAATGATACTAGCTACAACACAACTTTGTGCGTACAGGAAATAGCACCTTTTCCTCTGAGACGCTTGCCTCGCCCTTAACACACATACATTCGTATTAGAGATTGATGCGGAAACATACGACTAGTACAGCTAAGGGCAACGCCGACCCATAAAACACGCGCAGTGCTACCTCTGACTTTGAGCAGCACGCTACTATGCACTCATGAAACAAAAGTAACTTTATACTTTTCTCTCAGGTCAACTGCTATGTATTCGTCATCCTTCACCTAATTTACACACCTTGGTGCAGCCGCCCCCCTGCAAACATACACGCATCTATATACACACACATACAAACACTCACGTGCAGACGTTTTCTCGTACCAGTCACCGCTGCATCATTATATATATATACATACATACATGCACATACCCGTTGGGCGAGCGAAACCTAACGGCTGCATTCTCATACTTCTTTAACCGTCCCCTGTGTGTCACAGAAGACTCAAGACTTGGTCTGCAAAAACGACATCCTTCACAATACTACACTTTACCTCTCAGTCGCTGACGCTTTCCGGTTGTCACTCGGATACGTCGCAGAAATATGTCGAAATATACAACACGAGAACAACCCGGAATTTAGATTCGAGAACAAAAGTCAGAAAGGAAAACCTGTCGTAAACTGCTTCTAGTCTTTCACGCGAGCGCTGCAGGTCAAAAGACACTTCCAGGTAAAAAGAGAACCGAATATTATTGCGAGGCTGTGGAAACGAGACAACATTGGCAGGAAAACGAAAACAGCAGTGTTGGGCTACCGGACTTAGAAAGAGTACCTCCGTTGTGGTCGTTTTCACATTCCCAAGGGAACACCACTAACGTCGTATCATTTTCATGGTGCTAAGAAAGAACAACGCAGGCGCAAAACCAGGAATGGAGCGACGAATCATACATACTCAGAGAAGACACTCGCAGCTCCCAACAGGTAGAGAGATAACCCAGATATGAATAAACGGCGAAACGCCTCTCACACAGACAGGCTAAAGAGAGGCACACGGAAAACGAGATCAACTGTGGATGGCTTCAACGTTTTTTCTTCTTACAGCACAGAAACCGACGTACCTTCACCTACTACATGCAGATGCTGAAGCAGCATGTCGAGGTCTCCCGCAGCGCGTAAAGCGCCTCTTTTCGTGTGACGACGTCCCATCTCTGCCGCCTCGTCACCGAGCACTCGCGCCGCATTTCCCGTTGTCGCGTTTTGCAAACCTGGTCGCCTTTCATCTTGTTGTTTTTCTTCATCTTCTGCTTCTCGTTCTACCGCGTCTTCTTCGTCACCCTCCTTTTCTTCATCGCCGTCCTCTTCGTCGGTGTCTTGTTCTGTCGCACGGTCAACAACTGCATCCGTTTCTTCACCTGCTACACCGTTTCTGTCGGTGGCGTTGCTGCCACCTCCTACAGTGCCACTGCCCTTTCCTTTCTCCGGCTTCATGTATACCTCGTCAACCACTTCACACGTGCCCTCTGATTCACCAGCTTTGCATCTTCTCCCAAAATCCCCTTCTTCGTCTGTTTCACCTTCCTTCTCTTCTTCCTCTCCTTCTTCTTCTTCCTCGTTTTTTTCGACGACTGATGCCTCACGTCGCCACGAGCTCACCTTCTCAACGTCTGTGTCTTGTCCAGCAGCCGCCAGACCTCCTGCGTTTCCAGTCCTCCTGATTGCCTCCACTATGGCTTGCGTTTTCCCCGTCTTGTTCGGCTGAGTCCCTTCGCGTTTTGATTCAGCGGTGTCTGCCGGTACATCGCTCCTTTCCATAAAACTCTGGATCAGTACAGTCGAGTCCCCAGTTGAGCTACTACTACCCCTGCCGCTTGCGTCAACAGTGTTGCCACTGGCTGCGGGAATGTGGTTGCCTGGTGTAGCTATACTACGACTTCTCTTTTCAGCACGCGTGCGCGCCACCGCGAGGCTGAAGCTCTTATCTTTCCCGGAGTCGCTTTTGTCTGCAGCTGTGACTTTGCCGCCTGCTGCGAGCCTCCTGGTGCCCGCTGCTGCAGCCTCTTCTTCTTCTTCTTCTCCTTTTTCGTCCGCAGCTGCAGCTTCGGCGATACTGATGTAGGCGGCCGCGGCTCTGGCCACCTCTGCCGCCACAGCAGCACTAGTCGCATCTGCGATAGTGTCAGCAGCGGCCACTGCAGCAGTCGCTACGCGGGTCTTCAGTACGTCGTCGTACAGCTCCACTAATGAGACGCAAGTTGTCGTGCCGCACGTGCTACTATCTTCCACGCTTACCCTACCTGACAGCAGCGCTTCACTGTCAAGCACCACACGGCGCGCCCCTCCGGCGCTGTCGCTGAGCCCATCCTCGGCTCCCGAAACATCATACAACCCGCCTACAAAAACACGTACACGCACATGCACGCAGACATACACTCACCCATCCCTGCGCCTACATATATACACATATATATATACATTTGCATATATGTACACATGTATCCGCCTCTCGCTTCATACGCACAAGTGCACAAACGAACGTATACACGTACACACCTCGACACCTATGCTCAGACATCAGTACACGTGTACGTAGCGCTACACGTATACCCGCACAAAGGCACAAGCACAAGCACACACGTGCACGTCGAACACAGGTGCTCGTGTAGACGTATATACACACAGATGGATCTACACAGACTCGCCTTTCCTAGTCACAATACGTGTGCTTGTCCATCCACACACCCAGAGACATCTGTAAACGTACAGCTGGACACCGCACGATGGAAAATCTATCCATCTGCTTCGTATGTTGCTGCTTCTGTTGCAAGTGCTGACGTTGGTGCTGCACCTGCTGTTGTACAGCACTCCGCTGCTGCGCGTGCCTCACTGCGTGCCCCTGCCCCTGCTGTTCGCGGAGCCTACCGAAGATTCTGCCGCTGGACAGAGCGAAGCGCATGGTGTTCTCCAGGCGGTCGAGAGTCTGCAGCAGCTCATGCACGCCTGAGGCATCCACGGATGTTGCTGCTGTCGCCGCCGCACCGCTGAACGAGGCTGGAAGCGACGAAGCTGGTGCTGGTGTTAAGCTGCTGAAAACACCACGCCCGAAGCCCTCGACAGTTTTGGTAAGTCGTCGGGCCACCCACACAGCGGTCCGGACTGTCGACTCACGCAGCGAGGTCAGTCCGCTGCCTGTGCGGGAAGAAAAACGGGAAGACGAAGTAGGCGACGATAACGGAGCCGAGCGAAAAGACAGAGGAAGTGGAAAAAGTTGAACAGAAACAGCGAGACGAGGGGGAAACAAACAGAGAGCAGAACGGACCGAACAGGTCAGAAAACACAAAGAACACGTCGAGGAAAAAAAGGTGCTGCCGAAGACAAATACAACGAACGAAAGGAGGAAATCGGGACAGATGGAAAGCACACAAAGACGGGAGAAGAACTACACGAATGTGGAAGAGCAAAGTCGACATGGAGAAAGCAAATATGAAGAGAACAGAGGGTGCGTGGGAACCACCAAAAGCGACTAGCGAGAGAAGTATCATCAGGCGCACGTACGAGATCTCCGTTTGCTCGTCTCTGCGGTGCTGAAACATCCCAAAATCTGCGGATCCAACAAACATACGTATAGTCAGCTATCCATGGAGCTGCCTACACACACACGTATATTCATATTCGCATATGTGTGTAGTGTATATACATATACACTACACATCTGCAAAAATGTAGGTGCGCGGTGATACAAGGACGTGTAGCCAGAGGCATACAGGGACACGCATGAGTGTTTTCCTGTGTGTGTCTGTTCACACTTATACCAAGGTGAGAACTCACAGGGTGGAAGCGACCTGCGCACGCATACAGACGTGCAATGCTTACGCGTACAAATATACACATAACTGCACCCGAATTTGGGCGTGTATGTGCCCGTGGAAAGAATACGCGCACATAGAGATACACGGAGAAAAAGATAATATCCACACTTACACTTGTGCACATAGGTGCACGCGCATATACATATATATATAAATATATTCTCCCTATGGATATAGATTAGTATAAACGCTGGGGGGTGCGGCTGGGGCTATCCGGCTCCCAGTTTCTTGCGAGGCAGTCGTGCGAACAAAAAAGCGTCTTACCAGTGTCGTCCGAGTGTAAGGATCCCCTTTCACAGAGCAACGGAGAGCAACGGGTTCGGGTCCATTGCTGCCGCTCGGTATACTGCACTTTTCTACGCGAGTAACTGCGTCACAAGTACGTACTCGTGCCACACGTGTCTGCGTGAGTACGCAATTGCACGTGTGGGTGCGCGCAACCACGGCGCACCAGGAGCAGCGGCAGCATCACGGCAGCAGCAGCAGCAGCAAAATATCAAAACCCCCCGCCCAACCACAAAGCCAGCTGCACCGTGAGAAGAAGCCCCACCAAAAAGAATAGCCGCGACAGCAGTAACACCATTAGCAGCAAATGCTTATTTCTCTTATCACGCCTTCGACTGCCTTCTTGGTGGCGCGCACATACATGTAATGGCGTGGAACTGCTGAGAAATGGATGTGCGTGTACCTACCGGCACGTACCTGTCTTTTGACAGACGCGTCCATTCACACAGACGCCTGGATATATACGCGTTCTTAGTTGTACATGCATGTACCGTGGAGGCCGCGACAGTGTGAGACGATGCCGCGTCACTTCGCGAGACCCGCAGCAGCTGCAGCAGCAGCGGCATGCAATCGCTTACCAAACGTCGATACCAGCAGTCGGACTGCTGCGGTTATGCTGCTGCAGTCCCGCGCCACCAGCAGCGGCAGCGGCGTCCCGGGGCTCACGTCAACAGGTATGCCCACGGGATGGACAACCCTGTAGGCGCAAATAAATACACACGAGCTGCTGGTTTAGCCATTTGCGTGCTGCTGTCGTACCAAGTTACACACCAGAACGCGTACACATATGTGTGCACACGCATATTTACATGCATACACACGTGCATATGCATACGTAAGCGTCCACGTACGGCTACACAGGAGCTCCGGGCACATCCCCAGATATACAAAAAACAAGCGTGAACAAGATCTTACGGACGGGCACGTGGACGCAAGTGATGAAGTAAGTGGCGACACACACATATCGTATCGATAATGCACGCACACCTGCGTATGGGGAAGACGAGCTTGTAGCGCCGTTTTGGGTGAGCGCCCTGCTCAGAACGGCAGCAACGCAACAGTAGATGGCAGACACGAAGTATCGACCCACCAGTTTGTCTCTCGCTGTCTCTCTGTATACATCTGCACGGACACGCACAGCAACCCGGAGTGGAGAGAAGCCAAGGGAAGCCGCAGGCGAGTTCAGCAGCAGCCCAGGCCGTCTGTACGTTCTGAAAGGAGCTGATACCGTACAGACATCTTGTACCTACGCCAAGTCTCTCTCTGTCTCTCTCTATCTACGTACGTCCTCGCTTTCTTTATCGGCGGAAGGGCTGGACGACGAGCAGCTGCAACGACTGTGGGCAGCGAGGTACGTCGCACATCGGCGGGTGTTGACATGCCGCTTAGCTATCTACTATTTCTGTCGTTCCTCTCATCTCTCTCTGCTGCAGGCGTATCCAACTTCGCTTGCAGCACTACGAGAAAGAGAGAAAAACGGTCGCAGCCGCAGTAACCCCGCTGCGCGACGAGCCCTGTGATCGCAAGGAGACGGGCGGAGAAGTCACCAACAGCAGCAGCAGCGAAGAAGAAGAGGAAGAGACCTACGGTCCCGGAAGAACTTCGGCGTGAGCAGCAATCCGGTAAACGCCGCCGCGTATGTTGGATGCAACTCGTCTCGAGCACTTGTGCGCAAACCAGCCTCTCGTCTATCTTCCTCGCTCGGTCTTTTTCTCTATATCTCTCTCACTCTGATGACGGATCTATATGTTTCTCGCTCTAGACGTGTAGGTACATCATCAGCCTCTCCTGCCTGTCCTATCTTCCCGCCCCTGTCTACACCAGTAACAAGAATTAAAAGACAGCACTTTTATTCCCTGCCCTCTCTGTTGTGACCCTCTGCGTGTTCACACACGCGTGCACACCACCGCGTCTCTCGGTCTCTGTTTTGGTCTTCTCCTCGTCCTTCACACAAGTTCGTATACACTACCGCAGTCTGTCTCTCCCTTCCTGTGTCTTTCGCCTCCCCTTGGTGTCCTTCGTTTGTAGTACATCTGTGCATATTTGTGTGTCGCTCTTCCTCTTTGACGTACACATAGGTTTGTGCGTGACAGCAGCGGTCCTGCTGCTCCCCCGCTTCTTGTGATGGAAGGCAACTCCTCTGTACGCCTCTGCGTGCCACCGCCACACATAGACCGGGACGAACGACAAAACCCGTGCACGTACACAACAAAACGGGCGCGCAAAGGCATGCACGAAGCTCCCGTATACACCAGCTGTTACGACTCACGGCAATAAAACTTGAAGAGCTACGCCGTCCAGAAGTCCCCGCACGCTGCACGCCTCGACCGCAGAGAAAAGGTACGAAGCACCTGCAGTACACGCAGCCGCACACGCACACGTCGCTTTGGCTCTTACGCACAGGCGACTGCAGGATCTGCCTTCACCAAACATGGTAACACGTATCTCACCTTTGTACATACATGTGATATATATATATATATACGCATAGACGGGTACAGAGATCGCTTACACGACCACTTATACCTGATCCAGGCACACACACGCGACCAATCCTACAATATGCGCACACCTATCCGTATATATATGTATACGCACCCCCTGCAGAGGTCTCTCACAGAATACACCTGCACGCGGCATGGGCTAGCCTAGTTGCTGCAGTCCTGAGCTCGCCAACGCACACACCGAAGCTTCGCTCATCAAAATGCAAGACCGTAAAAAGGCATCCCTACCCGCCGAGCCCCCTCTGTACGTAGTCGAGAAAGTTTGCGAGCTCCGGGCTGCTACCCACATACAGCGGGAGGGGGCTTTCATAGAGACTGCGAGGACACAGTGCGAGCGACAATGGGGGAGGAATCCGGGTCTACTGGTTCCCAGCGTGCCACATAGTCCACCCAGCTCGTTAATTATCTGATGCGGACCTCTTATACACACACAAACATCTACACACCAGCACGTACATACGTAACTATGTATGAATGTATATATATAGCCGCAGACGCAGCCGACACTTGGCGCGCAGACATTGAGTAGGTCCCAAGCGGATTGCAAAGGAGACACGAAGCTGACATGCATATTCACAAAGCCAAACATACTGGCCCACGAATATAAGCATATGAATTCGGATGTTACACGCCTAACGTATACACATACATACATACATACATATCGACACACATACATACAGTTGTACGTCCACACGTATCGACAACTATCTACGCCGAACAATATGGATGTACGCCTGCAAATATATGTATATATGTTTGCATCCGTCTATACACACTTAGTTACATCTAACCACTTTGTATCCGTACATACATATATATATATATGTATAAATACTCGGACCCAGATATACGTGAGCGTATAGAGGAAAGTTCATAGGGTGCGTATAGAACAAGGGCAAGGACACGAAGGTACTAAAAGATGCTCAACTACATGTATGCACGGTGGGAACGCACAGGCACGTTGAATTTTGCAGAGCAGCAGATATCTTCCTCTCTATCTCTCGCAGGGCAAAGCAAGCGATAGATTACCTGACAGCAGCAGCGTGAGCAGAGAGCAGAGGGTCTTCCAGACGAACAAAATGAGTTCCACATGGCGACTCTCCTCCCCTTCCTCTGCCGCGTTCGAATCACTTGCTGCTGAAATTTTGTGAAGAGACATACACACACATCCTAGCACGCACAGGACCCATGTCCACACATACGCCGAAGTATGCCACCGTCGCCACCTCCGCATGCACAGCTGCTACAGCCACATACACATATATACGTATGCATACATACATGCATGTATATATACATATATGTACAGTCTCGTGCTTCTTCTCCCCTGCCTGAGCCGAAGAATACTTGGAACTAATCATCCCGAAGCTACGTCCTCATGTGCTGAGGCAACACCTACGTTATGTCAATAATTCAGAGAAAGCTCTGCATTTGCTCGACTTGCTGTACAGACAGACACACGTTTAGAGCTTGTCGACTGTTACCCTTATACACCGATGATTCACACTTCCTGTACACACGTACATCTTTTCATACACATGTTTGGCTGCCCCACTTAATCACGTAGGGACGTCCCGCGCGCGTGTACTTCAACATACACATATAGACATATATGTATACAAACACACATACACATATAGACATATATGTATACATATACACATACACATATAGGCATATATGTATACATAGACCATAGTACATAGAGCTACGTACACGCGAATCTGTTGTGCCCTCCCACCGAATGCAGTTTTCTACATTGGAAGGTCTCAGTACATAGTGCGTCTATGCAAGTATGTATATATATATATATAATGTACTTACAGGCATCTGCATAATATATATATATATTATACAGCTCCATATGTCGCCCCGCGTAGGTGCAACGTAGAGATACGCACGTCCACTGTCTACACGTGGTCGTGAGCTGCACTACAAATATGTATATTATATATATATGTATGTACCTGCATACGTAAGGACACGCATATTTTACATAGACAAACGCCGTCTATAGCTAAGCTCGTAACAAGCCCTGAACACGTAAAAATAGGTATAGACGTGTACACATATATTGTGCTTGTAAGAAATTCTTGTGTCCTCGCACGTACAGCGAGTTGTATAGCAATGTACACGGTCGCTACGTAGGGCCTCACGGCTTCACAGACGACTCACGGGAGACGGAGACGGCCTCGGCGGGGCCACGCAGCAGCAGGTAGGGGGAGCGCAGCGTCCTGCAGCAGCAGGCGACGCTGAAGGCAGGTGAAAGCACGACGTCGCTGCTGCACGCGCCAGCAGCAGCAGCTGCAGCGGCGTTGTCGACCGCAGCGGAACGACCTGTGAAAAAAGCTGCTGCTGCTGCTTGTTGGTCTGAGTCTGCGTGTGACGCAGTGCTTGCTGTTGCAGCGGGGAAGGACCAAGGAGAATCGCGGGAAGCGGAAGACGCCAGACCAAGGGCAGCGAGCAAGCCCCGCGCCCAGCCGAGCACGTACGGATAGAGACAACTGCAGCAGCTGGGGGCAATGGAGAAGCAGAGAGACAGCCACTGCAGCAGCAGTCCTCCGTAGCGCGCCGCAAGCAGGAAGGCTAGCGGAGGGGAGTTGCACGCAGGCCTGCAAAAAGAAAACGCAGCAGCCAGCTGATCAACAACAACACTAAGAGCAGCATTAGCAGCAGCGTCAGTGCCACCGTCAGCAGCAGCGGTACATAAGGCAATAAACCGCGACGCACAAGTTCATCTACATATACACGTATAAGCATGCATTCATACATACACACGCTCAGATGTATATACATATATACGCCTATATACGTATATATATATATAATATGTTCAGATGTATACCTGCGCAGGTACACGTATGTAGGTTACGGCATTCTACTGCAACAAGTGTCTAAATCGGACAGCGCTTATCAAGTCCATGCGGAGGCCCGTCTATGTTACACCGGAATACCATAGCAAAAGACTGTCATTCGTTTTCCGCACACACATATAAATATACGTATATTATCTATTTTACTCAGATCCGATGTGTGTACACCTGTGTGGCTGTACAAAGTTGGGCTGTGGCACGGCAAGCAACCGACGAACAAAGAAAGACGTACTGCAGCAGTGCGTGTGCGAAGGCTCGGACGCGCGCGGCGGCAGCAAGAAGTCCTCCGCTACCGACCACTTGCAGAACAGCAGCCGCGCAGCCGAGGACTGCTTCCAAAATTTCCTCGGCACCGAAAAATTCCTGGGCTTCATCTACAATGGCTGCTGCGACTGTGGCTACGTTTCGTTTGCTGTTGTCCTCCCTTCCGTCTGCTGCGGCTCGCTCTGCGTCGGCGACCTGCTGCAGCACGGCATCAACGAGGGTTCCGAAGCGGCTGCTGCTACTCCTACGCGATTCCTCCTTGCCGCCGCCCTCACGCGCGTAACCCGAAGGATTTTCTTCGTTATTGCTGCCCGCCGCTTTCCCTCGTCTTTGGCTCAAAAGCCTCCAGTTGCCTGCTACCGATGTTGCTGCGGAGTCGCCAGCAGCACCACTACGCAACTGTCTGCCTTGCCCCTTCCCTCCTCTTCCTTCTCCAGTAGCAGCGGCCCCTTGACGGTCACACCTCACGGCAGCACCAGCGGCCCTTTGCTTTCTCTTGCCTGCGGTCGCTGCTGTACCCTCTCCTGCTTGTGCGGCTGCTCTTCCTGCAGTGGCGACTGCTGCGCCTACCGCCGCAACAGCCTCCGCTGCTGCTGCTGCGACTCCTGCTCCGTGCCATGCATCTCCCTCCCTCAACGCCGCGGCCCGCGTGTCCGCAGAGATAGCAGCAGTCAGCTTTTGTTGCAAGCTCGCCAGCGCGCTGCTACTGACTCTCTCCAGCACCAGCAGCACGGCGCCCACGTTCAACTGGAGCCACCGGCCCCCTCCTTCCTGGGCAAACGACTGCAGTCCCGCGCCCAGCGCTGCTTCCTTCGGCATTGCACTGCCGCTCCCTAGAGGCAGCAGCAAAAACAGGAGCAAGCACAACGACGGACAGCCGACTTCGCGGTCTATATCGCGGTGACGCGTCTTCCTCTCATCCGCTACAGACGCCTCTACACATCTACAGACCGTGTCTACACAGAGAAATCTGCGGTGGCGCACGAGCTGCTACGGCTAGATGGAATACACACGCATCCGGCGCAGTGACATATCTGGTTACTACCTTGTCCATACGCAGACTCGGCAGCTTCAAACACGCATCCTCGCAATCCAAAAGCGACGTGCGTCCCTTACCTCAACGCCTAGAGGCCAGGCCGACACGTATATACTTGGCAGTGTCCACACAAGTGTACCCCCCCACGTGATAAAACTACATGCATTCGTACGTGGGCAAGCGCGGTCGACGTCAGACGTCAGCCCCGACGCACACACACATACTCCCCTACAACAGCCTCCTGCATGCACCTTTCTTCCTACCATACAAAGCTACACATATACCTACACACATATACATATATGTATGTGCAGGCAAGTGTACGAACACGTACATCCGCCATACACGCGTGACCACACACTTATGTCATCACGTCCCTGTTGAACGTCGCATGCACGCCGTCATCCTCTCGCGCTGCTGCTGCTGTTCTTCCGTGCTGGAGCTCCTGGGCGCCGCCTGTACGGAGAGCGGCGGAGGGGGGGTAGCGGGGCATACAAGCGTCTGTCTAACAGTAGAGGTTTCACTAAATATATCTGTGTATCGGCGTGCTCGTAGTAGCCCGCGCGCTACGTAGATGCATATAAAGACACAGCGACTTCTGTCTATCAACGTATATATTTATCGGCGTGCACGCACAGCCACGTGGTGAAGTGCAGAGAAACAGACACATCCTGGTCGTGACGCACGCACACCACAGACACGTTTTACGCTGTGTCTGTGCTTCCCCGATAAAACCTTTACACCCGTAAGTCTGTGTCGGCAGACACACATGCTGACACACACACACATGTCTCTCTATATTAATAAATGTACGTCTGTCTGTGTCTGTTTGTGTGTGTGTTTCTCTCTCTCTTTCTGCACAGATACATATATATATGTATAGCTATGTATATAAGTATGTACAGGTATAGGTATGTACGCCAGCGCACACGTTATTCAGCACGGATGGCAGGAAACGACGGGTCACAGGGGCGTGGCAGGGCGCTGTGTCCACGCAGCACGCCACTTGCTCCTCACTCAAAGTAGCCGAGTTCGACTGCAAACGCGTGCACGCTGAGGCGAGATATATTTCCGTAGAAGTGTACAAATACAGATGTATACTTGTGAAGCAGACATATACTTGCAAACGAAAGCGACATACGCTTTCACTGAACTGCAAAGAAATGTAGACACGCACACAGACTAGAGAAACATCTACTTGCTTATAAAGCGACAGAGAATTGCCCACAAACAGACAAACGTAGACACATACGCACACACACACACATATACACACACACACACGCAGACTCACCATACAACCGTCCACTTACATACAACAACATACGTAGTGGACGTGCACATACATTAATCTGCACGTGCGCATATACTGAAGAGTGGTGCACGTACATGCAAGGATGCATACGTACATATACATATACATACGGATATATGATGTGTACGGATATTGACGTATGGATATATGCATTTATGT
Source organism: Sarcocystis neurona (assembly GCA_000727475.1). Taxonomy (NCBI): domain Eukaryota; phylum Apicomplexa; class Conoidasida; order Eucoccidiorida; family Sarcocystidae; genus Sarcocystis; species Sarcocystis neurona. Next base: position 1,468,445 of record KL647317.1, on the reverse strand, counting down.
ATATCTATATCTACATATGCTGGCACACAAGACACGCAGAGCACGTGTACGTACATTAGCATGCACGTAGGCATACTGATGGGTAGTACAAGTATACGCACCGATGCATACGTACACACATATGTATATACACATACGTACATATGTTGTGCAGATACATATACATATATAGAGATATATACATTAATAGATATAAGGTTCGCATGAATATATACATTGCGCGTGTGGTGCTGCCGACAAAGAACAGGTGAGCCTCTGAAATATTTACCGTAGAGCAAAAGTTCTGCAAGGAGCTCCAGGAAGCGGACGACGTGCTTGGCGAGGCTGCTCTGTTGCTCCGATTTTGACGCGCAGGAGAGAGCGGCAGCCGTCCCGGAGGCAGCAGCCGCAGCGGAGGGACGAAGAGAGGCGTCTTCGTTTGCTGCCGCTTCTTCATCCATCCGCAGCGTCTCAAATTCTACACAGAGCTGCGCGACCTGCTGCAGCAGGCCGTCGAAAGACAGCGCGGCCCCGGCAGCACTTGCGAAGCCCCTGCGCTTCTTCTCTCCTCGTCCGCTTGCGGCAGCAGACGAGTCGGTTTTCATCTGCTGCCCTTCGCTGCTGCCGTAGCTGTTGCTCTCCGGCGCGCGGGTAAGAGAGGAAAAGTCGCGACAGATCCACGTCAACCGGCAGAGAAGCGTCCGCCCGTACTGCAGCAGCAGCAGCAGTAACAGTCGTTCACGTCCACACATCACTGCAGGCAAGCAAGTCTCCGCATTTCCTTCAGAACACGAACCGTCTCCCTCGTATTCACCGGTGACTCACCTGCCTTTTGTCTGTTGGTTGTCCCTACATTCTCTTCAAGTGCAGACGGACGCAGAAATACGTATACATAGACACACACACACACACATATACACATACATATGCATATGCATATCTGTACACATACTACACGTACACGTATACATACGCATATATGTGTACATACACCCTACGTATGAGAGAGTGAGTTGAAAAGACACGACGTGCACCGCCCGTAGTGTAGCAAATTCCCTCGTATGTTGAGACGATGGATCGTCACCTTCTTCACAAGGATCTGCTTTGTTTCTTCGTGTACAAAGTGCCTGCACGCGGTTGCTGTTCAGCAGCAACCTACAGCTACAGGCACGTTCACACCTACGTGGGGAGGCCCACGCACACGCTGAAGGCCAGGGTTACCCGTGCAGGTTTCTGCGTGGTCGCGGCACATCTCTAGGTTGCTGTAGGCAGGTGAATACACAAGTGCACGTATACACACGCGCGTCCACACCCACACATCTGTACGTACAGGTCTCTGCATACACAGAGACAGGCGGTCCCCCTTTAAAACAGAGAAAAACGACGAACGGCGACGACACGCCGCAGACACGCCTACAGGCCTGCGGCTGCAACGTGGCACTGGCGCAGTCCGCCCGCAGAAATTCTTCGGGAAACAGAGAGAGAACGCTGCTGTTGCATCGGCGCTTACAGATGCTGCTGTCGGCTGCGCGTGGAGGGCCAGCGCAAGAGCTTGTTGCTGCAGGAGTGGCGCTGCAGCAGCGAGTGCAGCGCCGCAGCGGGGCGCGAACGAACCGTCCGCGTGCAGGACGTAGTGGAGCGCCTCTGCTGCCTGCGCGCCCGCAACGCACGGAGAACAGCAGCAGTCGAAGCAGCAGCAGCCAAAACCGCAGCAGCCAAAACAGCAGCAGTCAAAACATCAGCAAACGAAACAGCAGCGGCCACAACAGCAGCAGCTCAGAGGCAGGAGCTCAGACGCCTTTGCAGAGCGCAAGACCAGTGCTTGAAGACTGTTTAGAACATGCCATAACGGCAGAGGCCGATCTACACACATCGTTTTGCCAACGTATTTTATGTGCGTACGCCCGTGTGACCGTCTCTGTACACGAGCGTAGACGAATACATATAAATACATATATATACATATATATACATATATATATATATATGTATGTATATACACATAGTGATGCACAGGTAAGTTGACATGCAGAGGTGCTGCGCGCATGCATGCGTGCTTGTCTGCTTTTTAAAGACTGGAAACTTCTACGTGCCCTCTACTCGTATGAGAATCCGAACACTTCGGGCCTGCACAAAGTCTTTCATCCATCTTCTTCTGACACGCAGGGGAAGAGCCACGGGGTTCGCTGCTGCTGCTGGTGCCGCCGCTGCTGCAGCAGGGGGCTGGATGACGTGGCTTCCTCGGGCGTGCAAGTCGACTAGCGCATGCATGCGAACACCACTCAACGCGCACATTCGTCCAGCGGTCTCAATTTTTCCCCAGAAGAAGAGCGGGAGGCGTGCGCTCACTCTCACCAGAAGCTGAGCAGGCGAGGCCTGCTGCTGTCCTGCGGCAGCGGGTGGCAAACGCGCTGCTTCCTCCTGCAGATACTGCGCAAGCGCAGCAACAGCGGCCGACAGCACGTGCTTCAGGACAGGCGCCGTCGACAGCAGGCGGTCGGCAGCAACAGCAGCAGGGGCGCAGGCAGAGGCAGACCGGTTGCAGACACCAGCTGCAGCTGCGTCGCTGTGGAGAAGCCGATGCGGAGCAGCAGCAGCCGCAGCCGCAGACGCAGCAGGAAAATCGTACGACAGGCGTGCCAGGTACTCTGCCGTTGAAGCCGCAGCAAGAACAGGTGTGGCGGCGTACAGCCGCAGCACCTTCAGCGCCAGCATACGCGTCGACAGCAGCGGTGGCTGCAAGCTCTGCAGCAACAGCAGGATCATCCCACACATATACAACTCCGCAGCACTCGCGACGGGCTGGCAAGTCCCCCTTTCCCCCCACCGGCGTGTCTACCTATCTACACATCCCTATACGTACACATATACGAGGACGCATGCAGGCAGACCTATGTCTACCTGTTCAACAAACAAGTCGGCACCATTATCCGCGTCTTCCCCCGTCTCCACCTATTCCCGAAGAAGCCATAATGCACACAGATAGACCGACACGTATATCTGTTCACATGTGTCCACTTTTCTAGCTCCTTTCTTGCATACGTGAGAACCAAAACACGCACGCACACGTTGACAAGACCCCCCCTCTCTTCTTCACAAGAAATCTGTCGGTTCCGCTGTATTTCCCTCTGTGTGTACGTATGTGTGTGTGTGTGTGTGTGTGTGCAATGCTGTCACTCACTTTACATCTCTGCGCCTTCTTCGATACCCGCTGTCAGACACACACACACCCCCCCACAGACACCTCTATACATTTATCAATCCGTCTACACGTCCATATTTGCCCTGTTCTCCTCCTTGTATCTCGGTCTCTGTCTCGTCCTATATATAAATATATATGTACGCATGCATATAGACACACACCTCCCTCCAAGGATATACACATACATCTGCCAATCGGTCTACACGTCTGTACCTTCCCCCTGTTTTTCTCTCTCTCTCTCTCTGTATATATATTTGCATGCATATAGACACACCCCTCCCTATACAGATAGACGTATACATCCACGACTCCGTCTCCGTGTTCATATTTTCCCTGTCTTTCCGCTGTGCCTCTGTCTGTCTGTTGGTCCCTCCTTCTGTGAACGGCTACTCTACAAGACTCACACGTGCCCCTGCACAAACATATATACACATCTACCAGGCCATCTATATATGCGTGTTTCCCCTCTACGTAGCGTGGTGTCTATCGCTCTCCACAGAAAAGCACGAATATACAGCGGAAAACGCATACATACAGATACACACGCATGCGAAGGCCTCTTATATATGGACGCTGGGTGTCTCGTGTCGACCCCCGGCTGGCTCCATCGTCCTGCCACGGCGCGCGCATGCAGCCACCACGTCCCCGCCGAGACGCAGACCTGCGATTTATCTATTTGCCTCAATATCCCTGAGGCCCCCTATCGTTTCCTTCTCTGTCCTTTTCTGTCGACACGCAGGTCTCATATATGCATGCGAATGTGTGGACGCGGCTACTTCATTCGGTCTCCTCTTCGGCAGTTCACAAGTCTGGCTACATTTCTTGTGGCTCTTCATTTCTCCTATGTCTCTCCACACATACACACATATTTGCATATATGAATACACATTCGTTGCTATCTCTATCTCTATCTCTTTACATACACACAGATATGTAGACGCGGTTATACGTCTTACTTGCATGCGCCCCCGAGGAACAGGCGAACAGAAAAAGCCACCGCTATCTTATCTCTCTCCCGCTCTTTACACACACATACATACATGAATATATATATGTGCAGATTTATCTATCTATCCATATTTATATATATATATGTATACGTGTTCATACATATATATGTGTGCAGATTTATCTATCTATCCACATTTATATGTGTATGCGTGTTCACATACATATATATACATGCGTCGACGCGCGGATCCCCGATCACGTGCGTGTCCCTCTGTCGCGTTGTGGCTCAACAGACGCACAAATACTTCTGCCTCTCTGCCCCCTGCATCTGCTGCACGTCTCCTTACACATACGTCTCTGTGCGATACATACATATTCACACACATATATACATATATATATTTTCCCCAGTAAACATGTATATACATATGTAGAGAAACGTAGACGCTATGTTCGAAAGTGCGTTGAGCACAGTTGTCAAGTTCTTCTATTTTCTCGGCGCATGCGTGTCTACAGGAACGCCTGGCTGCTTTTGAGTCCACGACGTCGGCACTCGCTTCTACCCGTGCGGCTCCTGCTGTCTCTTCTCCTTCTCTCTGTGTCTCTGCCCTGCTGCGCCAATACACGTGCGGCGCCACCGCGGCCGGCTACGAAGTTTCTCTGAAGACTGACGCAAAAGAAGCCCACCAAGCTGCACATTATATGTAGTAGACGCCTGCAGAGTTACACCTCTATTTATTATCTATCGATACGTCTACCTGTCTATCTATCTATATGCGCTTCTACACTTAGAGAACGCCTACAAACATAGATATCCACATATATATATATGCATACGTCAAGGAGGCGAACAAACCTAGGCATCTATACACATATATATTTATATACACGCAAAGGAAGCCTACAGACCTGGACACGTGTATATCTATCTATCTCTCTCTATATATATCTCTCTCTATATATATCTATATATGTAGTGTAGGAGGTGGTCCGCTGTAGACCCGCGTCCTGCGTTTCGTAGGGATGTACCGGCTGTCTGTCTGTTGTTGTCGTTGAGTCAGTCGCAGTAGGATCCACACGCGGAAGAACCGCGCAGCGGCGCAGAGCGGTGCAGAGCGCATGCAGCAGCATCTGCATCAGCCTTGCGGCTGCGCCAAGTCGCTGTTCGGCGGCTGCTGCAGCTGCTGCAGTTGTCACGCCTCTGCTGCCACGCTGCTGCAGCAGTGTTGCTGCTGCAGCAGCACCACCCCATTCGAGAGAACCGGACGCAGATTGCATGTGCGGCAGCGATCCTGCGCCACGAGGCAACAGCCCCACGGCCTCCGTTTTATCCTCCTCGTCCTCGCGGTCTGCCTCTCCTTCACAAGTCCTGCCTTCTTCGCCACGGGCTGCTGCGTCTTCTTCTGCTGGAGCAGTAGCAACTGCTGCGTCTGCATCACTCACATCAGCAACGGCCAGCTCCTCCTCTTCTTCTACTACGAGGACGTCCTCTGTTGCTCCTGCTGCTCGGCTGTCGAGCCTTCGCTTCTTGCGTCTGCGTCGCGCCGCCGCACGACTGCCGCCGCTGCCCGTCACGCCGATGCTGCTGCTGCTGCTGTTCCGGAGCCCCTCGCTGTCTAGTTCTAAGTAGTTTCTTGTTCGTCGCCTGCTCCTGCTGCTGCTGTTGCCGGACATGCCGCTGCTGTCGCGCGAAGGTGCACCGCTGCTCTCTGCGACATCTAGCCGCTGCAGCCAAGGACCTACAACAGCTCCATTAACTATCTGTAGCCATATGTCTGCTGCCAGAAGCGCTACATATAAACTGCTTTCCCTGCTGCTTGCGAGATCCCCACCTTCTTGCTGCTTCTCTTCTGCCGACAAAGACGCTTCCTCTTCGGCGTCGCGATCCGCCTGCTCTCCTCCTTCGTCTGCTGTCTCGCGTGCACTGCCCCCTGAACCAAACTGCCTCTTCTGCTGCTGCTGCCGCTGCTCCTCCGGCTGCGGCGTCTGCTGCTCAGGGGTGGCCGCTGCGCCTGTTGCAGCGGCCACGTGCTGCTGCAGCAGGACTCGGTGCCGCAGCACGAGCAGAATCGCTTCTGCGGCTTGTGTCACATGCGCAGAGAGCAGGCGCTTCCACGTGCGCTGGACGCCCGCTGGGGCGTGGCCTGGCCACCAGTTGCTGCTGCTGTTCGTCTGCCCTACGTCAGAAGCAGCCGGCGAAGTGAGCGAATTTACCACTCTTGTCTTCTTCCCTCCTTTGCCGAGCGCAGGTGCTGCTGCTGACGAAGCAGCCTGTTGTGTGTTGGTGCTGCTCCTGACGGGAAGGACGCCGCGCGGCTGCTGCTGCTGCTGTTCCTCCTCCTTTTCCTCCGTCAGCAACGGCACGGCGGCCGCGGGAACCCCACACAGCAGTGTCAGCAGCACACGTGAAGCTGATATACTTCCTGCTGCGTACTTCCTCAACACTGCGTCCAGCAGCACGAGCGTCGCAGCCGCAGCAGCCGATGACGGCAGCACGTGCTGCTGCTGTTGCCCACCGCTGCACCGCAGCGAATGCGCGTTGTCACATCGCAGCGGCAGCAACGCAACGCCGCAGCCTTCCCCTGCAGGCACGGGCGGACGAGCGGCCATCTCGCTGACGACGACGAGCAGCAAGAGCAGCAGCAGCAGCAGAGACAAAAGGGCGGGACAAACGCAACGAGAAGCCCCAGAAGCACAAGCAGCAGCAGCAACAGAGGAAGGTCCAGGAGGAGAGAAGAAACAGCAGGGGGAAGAAAAACAGCCTCGGGCCAAGAGGCACAGAGGCAGTGACGCACCCCCTGCAGCAGCAACAGGGCCGGAAAAGAGCAGTGCCAGTGGCAATATGCGCCCCACGAGCCCGGCGCATGCGCGCACGCCGCCGCGGAAGCCCCGGGAGGTCGTCTACGGCCTCAATCGGCAGCAGCACAGGCCCGGAAGGACGTGAGCGCTGCGCAGCTTCCACAAGCGAAGCAGAAATAAGACAAAGGACCTGGTTCAAGCAACGACTAGATGCTACATTAATATGCAAGACTAATGTACATAAGGTCTGCAGGCATTTCTACGTACACACACATGTATGTAAATATTTATATGTACATATACATTTACATGAACAAAGAGGAAGAATGTACATTCGTATCATACAAGCAAGAAGTAGCCCCTTCACTAACATAGGAAAGATATATATACATACACATATATATATATATATATATATAACACGTGGTTCAGTAAGTAGGGATAGACATACGTGTGTAAATAAATATATATATATATACGTATATATGTGTGTTACGTAAAAATATTATTCAACCACAAAGTGGCCCCTTCACTAGTATATAATACATACGATAATGGTGGACACTTTCACGTATGTAAATACCCATATGATATGTATATATATACGAATATATGTATATATATAATCATATACGCATGCGAACGTAAGGACGAATATATGACGACTGATGCGCGTGAACGTGAGACTGAATATTAAGCGCAACAGCAAAGTCACAGACGTAATATCTGCTACGGTCAGTCAGAGACGAAGAAGTTCTAAGCACGTCGTGCTGCAGCAGCCGCAGGCGCACACCAGCAGCACACGAGGCGTGGGTCTGCCTGATAAAGACGATACCGCTAGCAGTGCCCAGTTCTAATGGCTGCTGCTGTTGTTGCTGCTGTTCTTACTGCTGTTGTTGCTGTTGTTGCTGCTGTTGTTGCTGCTGTTGCTGCTGCCGTTGTTGCTGTTCTTGTTGCTGCTGTTGGTGCTGCTGTTGTTGCTGCTGTTGCGACCACTCGCGCTGTCATCGTTGGTTGGTGGGCTGCAGTCCCTGCTGCTAAGGTTCCTATTGTCGTTGCTGCTATCGGGACTTCTCCCGCGGCTGCAGCTGCACCTGCGACTGCTGCTGGTGTCGCACGTAATATTGTTGCTGCTCAGGCAGTTGCTCACCTTTTTGTTGCGGTGCTGCTGCAGCTGCTGTGGCGACTTCGCGGACGAGCTGCTGCTGCCGGTGTCCTTGCAACAGCTGCCGGTTCTCTCGTTGCTGCTGCGAGTGCCGCTGTGGCGGTGCTGCAGTGTCCCTTCGTGCTGCGAAAGCTGCTGCTTCTCCTGTCGATGCTGCCGCTCAGACTTCTGCAATGCTGCTGCAGCCGCGCGTGCTGGCTGTTGCTGCGGTATCTCCTTCCACATGCTGCGTCGCGACCACCTTCGCGTCGTGCCTGGGAGTCTGCACAACAGCGGCTAATGCCGGTCGCAGTCACAGCAGCGGGTGCTCGGGGCCCGGAAGTAGGCACGGCTGCAGCCGAAGATACACCAGCAGCTGCAGCCGCCGGGCAGGCAGGAGCCACAGCAGCTGCAAAAAGACTACCTCGAGCAGTAGCGGGACGAACAGAAGCTGCAGGATTCAGCGGCTAATCCCCGCTGCGGTGCACTAGAGCAGCAGCTCCGCCGCACGGCCGTCGCAGCTGAGTATCGACCAGGTGCAGCAGCAGCAGGAAGCCAGCTTGTGGGGTCAGCTGTCGATGTCCTACGGTGGAAACGCTGTGTAGTACACAGTCCCGAGGAAAATAGAGAAAGAAATCCCGATACCCCGGCGGTGTGAAGACGACAGTGGACCAAATCGATTGGTTTGCATGCGCAGGCCTTTCTGAGGAACGCGCATACTCTCGCTGTCAGCCACTACCGCGTCTGTTCTGCTGCTGCATGCGGCAACGCTCTGCTGCTGCTGCTGCTGGGCGCGGCCGCCCTCGCTGCTGCTGGCGGGTGTGTCTCCCAAGTCCTGCGCCGTCTGAGAGTGTAAATATATGAACTGCACTCGCTGCTGCTGCTGCTATAAAATTGCTGAACGTTCAACCATCTTTGCTGCTGCGGGTAAATAAAGCACGAGAGTGACGCGACTGCCCTACGGCTAACAGAAGGAGGTGTATATCGGAAATTATTCCCACGCCGACGCATCGACGTGCCGGCGCAGCACATACCTACTCGTACCTTCACGACACGCAACCATATATCTTCTCCGTCGGAAAAGACGAGACTTCCCCTTCCTCCGTCACCGCTTCTTTACATCTGTTTCCTCTCGCTTCGCTTGCTGCGGCGTGCGTTCTCTCCTCCTCCGTCGGCCTACGAGCCCCTCGCAAAGAGCAGCAGCTCTGCTGCAGGAGCAGCAACAGCAGCGGCGGCAAGAGCAGTAGCGGCAAGAGCAGCAGCAGCGGCAAGAGCAGCAGCAGCGGCAAGAGCAGCAGCAGCGGCAAGAGCCGAAGCAGCGACAACAGCAGCAGCAGCACCAGCAGCACCAGCGGCAACAGCCGCAACAGGAACAGCAGCAACAGCCGCAACAGGAACAGCAGCAACAGCCGCAACAGGAACAGCAGCAACAGCCGCAACAGGAACAGCAGCAACAGCCGCAACAGGAACAGCAGCAGCAGC
>KL647317.1:1422602-1458282 GCA_000727475.1 Sarcocystis neurona | reverse complement strand
CAGCAACAGCAACAGCAGCAGCAGCGGCAGCAACGTAGACGTGTCATCATCAGCCGCGCCAGCAGGAGCAGAACTCCACGCGGGTGCGGCAGAATTGGTACAGCTTCTCAGCAGGAGCAGCAGCAACAGAACGGAGCGCAGCAGAGACCGCGCGTAGCCTACAGCGAGGCGGCAGCAGCCACTCCACTGCGTCTCTCTCGACAAGGTTTGTTTGCAACAGAGGCTTCGATAAAGCACGCAGCAGCAGCAGCAGCAAGAGGGGCCTCCGAATGTATGCATGTGTAGATCGCCACTGCTTCTACACCGCAGCAAGCACATGCGTACTAGTTTGTGTGTAGAACCGCACCTGAGTCGAAGTCAAGATTTATGTATTGGGTGATACGGGCGGCGCCGGCAGTCGGCTGGGGGAAGTCATGCGACAGTGGACAGTGAGGAGGAAGGCAGCTACGGCAGCACGGACAAGGAGCAGCCGCAGAGCTGCTGCGGCAGCGCCCAGGAGCAGCAGCAGCAGCAGTTGAGCTGCAGCACCAGAAGCTACCACACGGCAGCAGTGGGGTTGCAGACTAGTGCCAACGACGACGAGGAGCAGCAGCAACACAGCTCCCGGGTATCCGCGACTGCACTTGGAGAGCAGCAGGAGTTGCTGCGTTGTAGCAGCAGCAGCACGCGGCGTCCCCGCAAAACCGGAGTGTTATACAGGAGGAGTCCGCTTGCGACAGCCCGCTTCAGCGGCTGCGCAGCAGCTTTACGCAACAGACGCAAGAAGGCAACAAGTTCCCCTCAGCAGCAGACGAAAAGGACGGCTGCTCTCGGCTCCTGTAGGAGTTCGAAGTGTTGCAGCAGCAGCGGGCAGCGACAACAACCACGACCGGCGCAGCACGCCGCATTAGCAACAGGGGACGGAACACAGATCCCGCAGCAGCAGCGAGCAGGAGCAGGATCCACAGCAGCAGTCGAGTTGCCAGGACAGCAGCTGCGGCGCGCAGGAGCGGGGCGAAGAAGGACCAGCAGCAACAACGGCAGGTGCAGCAGCTGCACAGCAGGCGGGGAACCAGCAGCAGCGCACCGGGAGGAGGAACAGCAACGGAAACAAGTACTAGCACAGAAGCAGCAGCACAGAAGCAGCCGCACAGCAGCAGCAGCGCAGTGGGAGTGTGAGGGGCGATTGCGGTTGTGAAAATGGAGGACCGGAAGGCGTATGAGGAGGCGTGTGCTGCTGTTGACGGTCACAGATTCAAAGAGGCAGCGCGGCTGTGTTTACAGCAGCAACAGCGCCTGGAGCCGCGCCCGCAGCAGCGGCAACAGCAGCAGCAGCGGCAGCAGCGGCAACAGCAACGAGGCATGCATGGACTAGCTGCCTTGGAGGAAACACGCAGCAGCGAGGCTTCAACAATCTTGTGCTTCAAAGCCCTGAGGGCTGTGGCTTTATCCAGGGATGGTAAACCTACTGCAGAAGCACGCAGCAGCAGCAGTAGCGGCAGCAGCAGTAGCGGCAGCAGCAGTAGCGGCAGCAGCAGTAGCGGCAGCAGCAGTAGCGGCAGCAGCAGTAGCGGCAGCAGCAGTAGCGGCAGCAGCAGTGGCGGCAGCAGCAGTAGCGGCAGCAGCAGTAGCGGCAGCAGCAGTAGCGGCAGCAGCAGTAGCGGCAGCAGCAGTAGCGGCAGCAGCAGTTGCGGCAGCAGCAGTAGCGGCAGCAGCAGTAGCGGCAGCAGCAGGAGCGGCAGCAGCAGGAGCGGCAGCAGCAGGAACGGCAGCAGCAGTAGCACATTCCGCGACGGGGCAGCAACAGTTCCACATTGGCGGTCGTAGCGTTGTATTGCAGCTGCAGCAGCTGCAGCAAGCCTCGTGCGGCAGCAGCAGCCTCATACAGCAGCACCACTTTCTCTGGAGACAGGAGCCACCCCGCAGACCAGGGGCAGCAGCAGCCGCAGCGAAGCAGGGCCCAGAGGACCGCAGCGGGGCCGCCGGGGCAGCGTGAGCAGCAGCTGGTTACAACCGTGAAAGATGCAGGAGTTGTCGACGGGTCTGTTGCAATGCAAGGAAAAGGGGCAGCTGCAGCGCATGCAGGGGTGCTGCTTCTCTCACATGCACTAGTAGTAGTAGTAGTGCCCACAGACTTAGCAGCGTTCCTCTCTGTCGTCACCACAGCAGACGCGTCGCCGAGGAAGGCAGCAGCACCTGCGACGCCGCGGCATGCAGACTGCTGAAGAAGACGCAGCTGCAGAAGCCCCGCGGCAGCGCAAGCGGTGCGCAGCAGCGGAACTTCTGCAGCTGCTGAACTGGTTCTACCGCGTCCAGTGTAGCTGTGCGTGATAGCTGCATGCACTTGCGGGTGATGTCCGGTGTACAGATACCTGAATAGCGACTGCAGCAACGGCAGCCCGCCTTCTATGTGTATGCTTAGATGGTTGTAAATTAATAAAACGCGAGCATATACATAGGGACACCTATAAAAGCTCCTGCGTCGACTATATAAATGTATATATATGTGCAGATATATAAGAACAGCGTGTGCGTACGAAGGTGTATAAGTACCGACCTGGGGATGTGCTGCTGCTTGTGAGTGATGGGCCGCTGTGTTGCTGCTGCCGGCGGCTACGCTGCTGAGGATCAGGAACGCTCCTGGTGCTGCTGCTGCTGCATCTAACGCAGCACAGCGTCCGGGTGCTGTGACTGCTGCCGCGTGTGGATTTGTGAGGCTGCTGCCGCTGCTGCTGCTGTCCAGTGTGGTGCTGCTGCTGAGACTGCTGCGGCTTGCGGACGCGTGGGGCTGCTGCTGAGACTGCTGCGGCTTGTGGATGTATGGGGCTGCCGTTGCTGCTTCGCGCTGGAGCCGTGCGCGCAAGTGCTGCGTCTCGGCCTCGTGCTGCTGCGATGCTCTTGAAGATTACCGCGGTGGTGTGCTGCTGCCGCCACTTCGTCTGATGGTGGGAGCAGTGGAGTGCGGATGCTGCTTGTGAAGCGAGTGCTTGGGCCGCTGCTGCTGCTGCTGCGGGTGGCCCGTGCTGCTGCTGCGCTGTGCAGGCGAGGAGCAGGAGGCTGTTGCTCTCGCGCGAGAGGTGGACTGCCAAGAGGAAAGACCAGAGGAAGCGGATGCGCTTGTTGCTGTCGCTTTCAAAGAGATGCGGGATCGCTGTACGTACTCACGGCGTTGTCCCTCCTTTTCTCTCCCTTCTGTTGACAAATACCCGTGCACAGCTGACGCAAGTGCCCACACAGCTGCTATATATATGTATATGTTGGTGTGCAGGTATCTGTGTGGATATTCACACATACACATAAACGCCTATTTTCTTCGCCCAATGTAGTTGTTTCCTAAGGTCGTTCATAAGTATACATCTATATATATGTATATGTATAGAAGCATGTACATACACATACACATATGTATCTATGTAGATATATACCTATGAATATGTGTGAACACGTATATGTATATATTATTACATATATGTATGTACATATCTGTGTGCCTGTGTACGTGTATGCAGACGTAGGTGAAAGTGCAGGGAGAGAGGCACAGAGACGTAGAAACACATTGTCGTATTTCTTGTCAACGTGCAGAGGATCGTTCCTTGATTTTTTGCGGTCTCTATACGCTACAATATTTTCATATATATATATATATGCAAGTGATTAGATGGGAAAGACCTGTATGCATGCAAATACATATACGTATATATATAGAGAGAGAGAGACGGAGAGAGTGAAAGTGAGAGTGTGACCAGATGGCAAAGGCTCATCTGCGTGCAAATACATATAGATATATGTATAGACATATATCTATATATATGTATACATATATATATATAAGTCTGTGACCAGGTGACAAACGCTGACATGCATGCAAATTCATATGTATGTATGTATACACATATACCTACATATATATATATATATATATATATATATGGAGAGAGAGAGATGGGGAGAGATTGAGAATTGACAGATATCTATATGTGTCTCGCTTGTGGGGTGTCCTTTAGATGCTAGCTACACTTTTTTTCTTTTCTAGGCGTGCTGTTTTCTGTGGGGTGGACGGACGACTGCTGCGTGCCGCCGGCGCCCCGGTTGTTGCGCCGCCGGTTTCGCTGCTGCTCGGGGCAGTGGACGCGATCTGGTGCTGCTGTATCTTCTGTGCTGCTGCTGGTTTCTCGCTGCAGCTGCAGGTCCTGACCGGGAGCTGCTGCTGCTGCGGGTTTTCCGCCGCCGCTGTGTTGAGACGTTGCTTGGCGGCGCCGCGACGCACAGGCATATTCGCCCTGTTGCTGCTGCTGTTGCTGCTTTGTGTTTCCCAAGTCTTGCTGATACTGTTCGTCCCGGTGGCGCGTCCTTGCTTGTTCTCCTGCTGCTGCCATGGCCTCCCCCTCCTTATGTTGCTGTGTCTGTGCTGCTGGTGCTGCCGCGGATGCCCGGTGGCTGCTGCTGCTGCTTCCGGGTGCCCGTGGCGCCCCCTGCGTTGTGATGTTCCTGCTGCAGACACGCTGCCGCCCACGCGTATGGAGTGTCGGGTGCTGATGCCGCTGGAGGAGGCGAAGACCGTCTGTCTGCTGCTGCACACGCTCTTCGCCTCGCCCCGGGCCTGCAGCAGCAGCTTCTTCGAAAGACTGCAGCCCGAGGCGTTCAGACTGTATGGCCAGTACAAGCGCAGCAAGTATCTGCGGTGGACGCTGCTGTGCATGCTGCTGCAGCAGGTAAGCCGCACCTCACACAGGCGCAGACGACTCGGTTACGTATTCGCGTGCAGCAGTAGCAGGTAGCAGCCTGTCGCCAGGAGGGACGAGCAGCACCAGCAGCAAGGCAGCAGCCGCGGACGCAGCGACAAGAACGGCCGCAAAAACAGCAGCGACAGAAGACGAAGAGAAGCGGCAGGTGAACGGTAGCTGCTGTAGGGGCCAGCCAACCAGGACCTGCAGCTGCTGTAGAAAGAGAGTAGCAGCCGTTTTTCCGGCGTGAAGAGTCGCTCGTAGCCGAGCAGGAACCGCATCTGCTATACGTGGAGAGTAGCTGCGGTTCTTCTGCGTAAAGCGCCGCTCGACTATTGCAGCGGCAGCTGTGGAGCCCGTGCTGCTTCCTTTTCTTACTCTCCTTCTCTGTTCCTCATCTCTTTTGATTTGCCGCTGCTGCATGCGCCGCCTGGCGTAGGTCCGCGCAGTATCTGTGACATGTTTTGCCCTCTCCCTGCATGCAGATTTCCTGAGCTCCTAGCTCGCCGTGTCGCTGTTTGTCCGCTACAGCTGCTTTTCTGTTCCCTTTTTCTTCGATTACTATTTCTGCCGCAGTATCTGCCTGCATGCGTTTCTCCTCATATGTCTCTCCGGGTGCTGTTACTGCCGTCTCAGTCCGTCTGCTGCGCACCATATTGCACCGGGTTCTTCGGTAGTATCGCCGCTGCTGCTGCCTCTCTGTGAAATAGGCCTCTCTCTCTCTTTCTGCAACATCCTCAGAACTAGTTTCACTTCTACCCGCAGCCGGTATATACTGGCGTACATATATATATATCTACGCCTCTGGTACACATACATATAAACACGTATACACCTCCGGTATGCACACATATGTGTATATATGAATATATATAAATGTATGTATATCTCTCTAATATACATATATGTATATATATATAAACATATACAGATATGTATATATAGCCTCCGGCGCGTTGTCCACGCTCTTGAGTGTTTCGCAAAAGACTGTCGCATCTGATCTCCACTTGTGTCTCTTCCTGCTGCCGTCTCGTCTCCTGTTCTCCTGCGCAGCGTCGCCACACGTGCTGCGTGCCCTTGGGGCGGGATAAATCCACTGCTGCACGATGCACGTCCCACAAACGCATGACTGTTGCTGTTGCTGCGGCTCCTCGTTTTTTTCTGATGCCATATATGCCGTCGTCAAACTCGTCCTTCAACACTGCTGAGGCACGCGGCTCTGGGCCGATATTAGGACGTGTGAGACGCATCGCTACCGTTGCGGCTGGTTCTTGCTTTCCCTCGCCTACGCAGTGCGTGAGTTGCAGACTACTGCTGCTCATCTCGCTGCAGGCATTCTCTATCGGGGTATACGTATATATGTAGTGCTACGGCTGCTTGTGCTACGTTCTTGCTGCTGCTTGTGTTAGGAGCCGCTGAGTACGCCCCCCCGCAAGCGCCTCGCGCTGCAGTCGCTCACTTCCACGTTGCTGCAGCGGCTGCCGCCGTGCCCGCCGCGCCCCGTGGTGCCTCCTGCTGCAGCCGCGAGCAGTACCGACACCACCAAGCACGAAGGCAGCAACGTCAGGAGCTGCAGCGACGCCGGAAGAAGCAGCGGCAGCACCACGGGCAGCAGCACATGCGGAGGAGGCGTCGTCCCTGTCAACAGCAGTAGCAGCCCCAGCAGCAGCGACACCAGCAATCCGAGTAGCTGCGACAGCAGTATGGCAGCCTGCTGTGAGAGACGCGACGCATATACAGGTATGAATTCAATGATTAGCTGGGGGAGAAACGCTTTGCTTTGCAGCCACTTCCACGGAAGGTATTTCCCGTTCTCTGATTACACATGCAAGGGTCATCTCGTCAGGCTTCGGCGGCCACGTGGTCGGCCTATGTGCTTGCTGCTGTGGTATCTGGTATTACTGCAATTGTTGCTGCTGCTGCTCTCGCTGCCACTGCTGTCGCTGCTGCGCCTACTGCTGCTGAGTTGATGCTCTGCTGCGGCTCTGCTGCCATTGCTGCTGCTGCCCCTCCGTTCCCGCGCACGGGCTGCGTCGAGCTCGTGGTGGTTGGTTCACAGCTGCTGCTCCTCCTCCAGTTCTACCAGGTGTTCTCGTTGTTTTGCTGTGCTGCTGCCTGCTGCCGCGGCTGCGTACCGCCCTGGCTGCTGCGGATCGGAGGCTTCCCCTTTTTTGTTTCTAGGCTGCGTGCGTTCTCGCTGTCCCTAATGTATCGCAGGTGCGTGCTCTTGCTGCCGGAATCATAAATCTGCTGATAGGCGCTGTGCTGGCAGTTGCTGCTGCTGCAGCAGTCGCTGGGGTTGCCGTCCGGCAGGTGCTGCTCCGGTGCTGCTGCTCAAACGCTGGTGCTGTTGTTTCTGCGGCAGGTGCTGCTGTTTCTGCGGCAGGTGCTGCTGGTGGTGCTGCCTCTCCGCCACGTGCTGCTGTGAGCTGCAGTGGTGCTTCTTTTGCTACTACCTCTGTGTCCGTGGGCTGCTGCTACTGCGACTGATGTCGCGGTGGGGTGCCTGTCTGCTGCTGCTGCTGCCGCCTGTGCGTCAGCACGTGCTGCTGGCGCTGGTACGACTACTGACCGCTGCGGCTGCTGCTGCAGCACTGTGCGTGTTCTGTACTGCTGCTGCTGCTGCCCCGTTTCTGCTGCTGCCCCATTGCTGCTGCTGCTGTGCCTGCTTTCCTCTTTTTGGTCCTGCTGCTGCTACGTCTTCTTGTTCTCCTTGGCTTGCGTTTCTTCCCGTATGAAAGCCGCTGCTGCTGCTGGTGGTGTTTCCCCTGCGCGCGGCGTCTGCAGACCTCGTCCTTCGCCTGTCGGTGCTGCGGCACACCGGCAGGTACCGCGACGCTCTCGGTACGTGACGCAGGTGCATCATTACTGTCGCTCTGTCTGCTCTACATATACACATACACATACAAGTATATGAAGTGGATTTACTGACGCACAGACAACTGTGTAGATATATTTATATATGTATATACGTGTAATTATCTGTACTGAATGTTGGCACACAAACGCATGCGTACACGTGTAAAGATACAGGGATTTGCATTTGTGTATATACGCTGTAGATGTACCGGGGACTGTCTACTGAAATGTGGTAGTCACGGTACGCCGCGTTTGGACGAAGAGCACACACGTATGTTTCTACTTCATTCTTTGTCGCTTTGAGCCCATACGTATCTATATGTACACCAATATCCATGCCTATCTGTCTATCTGTATGTCTCTCTCTATATACATATATATATATATACAACAATAGAGAGAGTTGAGTACGTCTGCGTACCTGTACACACGTGTACTCTCTTATACGCACGCGTGTGTACGTATATGTATATATATTTATACATGTATACGTGTACATGTATATACGTATACATATATATACATATATGTAGAGAGAGACATAAATACATGGGCATATCTACTAATGAGTGTACACATTCACACACATGTGTATACATATATATGTATATATGAAGAGGGAGAGATAAATACATTGCACAATTGTACACGTACGTACATACATATAGATATATGGGTATGCGTACATGCGCGTATCTATAGAAGAAGGTACACATAAGTTTATATACACATGTGTATACATAGTGATAGATACACAGAGGCATATATACATATATATACATATATGTATGAACTACATGTGTAGCACTACATACATATGTACACATGGAGATAGATACATAGAGACATATATTATATGTATGAGTGACACCTGCAGCTACACATACATGTGTACACGTAGTGATAGACGCATCGACGTCCATGTGTATATATAATATGTATGAGCTACGCATACGTTTGAATCCGGGTATATATCTGCATATGTGTGTACGCACGTCTGTACGAACCTGCGCCGCCGTGGATCACTCAGATATGTCTGCGGGTGCACTGCCCGTGGGAAGGGCGCATGCGTCCCCGTGTATAAATACAAACATATAAATACAGGAATCTCCATATACGTCCATCGGTCTCTGTCTTCCCGTCGCTCTCTATTTCTTCCTTAATATTTGCTTCTCACGCAGCTACACGTAGACATCTGTGTGTGTGTGTGTGATGGCTGCGTCCCGCTTCGGACGTGAACCCGGGTGAGTCGGGACGCTTTTTTCGTATATGTGCAAAGATCTGTGCGAGCGTCCTTCCTGACGTGTGTGTAGCTTTTGGACAGATACATGCGTGCGCATCCATGTGCATATGGAGACTACTGCAGCACGCCCGACTGCTGCGCTCTGCCGTGTGTCGCTGTCTCTCTGGCTCTCAGCGGAAGCAGCAGCGGGCGAGGGACTCTTTATGCTGCCCATGGAGGCTGCAGCAGCCAAACTGCAGATATTGACAGAGGTAGTGCGGCTCCTGCGTTTGTTGAATTCTCCCTGCCGAGCTTCTTTTCCTTCGTCGCGTGGCTCTGCGTTCCTCGTCTTTTTGTCCGCTCGCTCTTCAGCCCCGCTTGCTCCTCGTCTTCTCTGCGGTTTCGTGCGCCGCGCTTCTCGCCTCTCCGTCGTGTTTTCGCGATTCTCCTTTCTCGTCCCCCGCCCCTTTCCTCGGTGGTGTCCGTGTTTCGGGGAGCTTCGTGTATTCTTCCCGCCTCTTCCTTCTTCGACGCACAGCCCATACGTGTCCTCGCCATCTTTGTAGATTGCTGCTGTGGACTGCCGCTCTTCTCTCGAAGTGCAGACACGCTCCGTCTTTGTGCTTGCGCGCGACACCGGCTGCTATCCGTTCGACTCTCGTGTACACACGTGTTTTATACTCGCCGCTATCTCTTCTCCACTCTCTCTTCACCGCCCTCGTCAAAACCCCGCATATCTGTCGTTCTTACTCACCCGTATCCCTCTCTCGCTCTGCATACATATTTGTATACATATTTATATATGTATATATATGTGTGTGCAGTTCTGAGGACGTTTATAGTTGTATATCTTCGTCTGTCTGTGTACATCCGCCTGTGTCCATGGGAGCGTGTCTATACGTGTGTCGCACTGCATCTACATGCGTTTCCACCCGTGTACACACACGGGTGGTGTATATATATATATATATACATACATACGTATATCGTTTTCTCTCAGGCCACACCTGTTTGTGTATACCTCCGTGTTTATATCTGCGTGTTTATATCTGCGTGTTTATATCTGCGTGTTTATATCTGCGTGTCTATATCTGCGCGTCTACAGACCTGTTCCTGTATATCTGTCTGTCTCTCTACCTGTCTTTTGATGACCATCGCGTCACCTTCCCGTACATTGCCTCTCTCCCTTGACTTTCTTTTGACAGCCTGTTTCTTTGTACGTCCTCCTCTCCGTCTCGTCTCGTCTGGGAAGTAATCTTCGTGCGTTTTCTAAGGGGAAGTCACAGCCTGTTTTTCGGGACAAAACTTCGCATGTACTACTCAGACGTGTCTGTTGCTGTGGGCGAGATGACTTCCTGTGAGGGGATACTGGGTCGGCTTACGGTCCACAGACAGATATCTGCTGCGTCGTGTGGAGACAGAAGTTTTGCTGCCTGGTCCTGCTGTGTCGCAGCGACTGCTGGCCTTGCCGCTGCATCCTTCTTGTGTTGCTGCTGCTGTCGCTTATGCTGCTGTCGCTCCTGCTGCTGTCGCTTATGCTGCTGTCGCTCGTGCTGCTGTCGCACCTGCTGCGACTCCTGGTGTAGGTACGAGGCAGCGATCAGTCAACGATGTTGCTGTCTGTTCTGGTGCCGCAGTGACTGCAACCTCCACTGCTGCCGGTAGTGTGTGCGTCCTGCTACTGCTGCTGCTGGTGCTGCCCTACCGGCTGCACCTGCGGCGGCCCAGACGGCTACTGCGCGTGGTGCACCTGACGCCGGTCTCGGTTTCGCTGCTGCTGGGGTTCCCTCTGCTGCTCTTGCTGCTACTCGTGCTGCTGCTGCAAGCCCGCGATTTGGTTGCTGAAAGAAAACTGCGACCGTTCTGCTTTGTCTGTGTCTCACCACCGCCAGGCAGGGGAAATCGGCGCAGCCTTCCGAGCGGCTCTGGATCTCTTGCAGCAGCAGTAAGTCATTTTTGCAGAGGGACTGCAGCGGACCCCATAGAGGTTGGTGGTGACTGTCTGTCCGTTCGTGTTCTTCCGTTTATACCTTATTTTCCCTTCGTACAGGAATGACGATGTGGCTACCTGTCTTCCTCACTTCGCCTTTGTGATTGTGCTCCCCCTGCGTATATGTGTGCGGCGATGTATGTGTCTCCCTCTCTAGCGTCTTTGTCTTCCTGCGTGTCTGTGTCTATACATACGTTTCTATATATATGTATATGTGTGTATGGATATACGGATGTATGTTATGTCTCCCTGTTGTAGACTCCTGCGTATATAGCGACGAGCACGCGCATGTGTATGTGTGTAGCTCCCACACGTAGACAGGGATGGACCTTTCACTTTGATTAAGGGAGTCGTTTGAAAATGGGGGATGCGGAACTTACTGTTCGTTGGTTTATCCTCCTCTCGACCTCTCTGTGTATATGTACAGATGTGTATGTGTATATATATTTATATGCATATATATGTGTATATGTAGGAGGAGAGAGAGGATTGAAATACTGGTACTGTTGCCGCTGGCGGTGCTGCCACCCTTGCTGCTGCTGCTGCTTCACGTTGTGGGACAGGCCTACAAATGCGCAGTACCAGGAAAACTGTGCGCGGCTGGCGTTGGCCCTCTCCCTTCCGTCTTCTCCTTTCTACGCGGCAGCAGCAGAAGGAGTCGCCGCGGCAGCCGAAGATGTGGCGGCCGCAGACGCAGCAGCCAACGCAGCAGAAGGCACAGCATGCAAACGAGCAGGAAGAGGAGAAGGAGGAGCAGCAGCAGCACATGCCGAGCCGGGGCAGGTGGGCTGCTGTCGCTCTTCCTGGTCCGCTGCAACTTTGCTGCAGCACTTCTGGGAAACGTCTGACCCTGGCTCGTACGTCAGAGACTCACTCACTTGCTGCCTGCTACCTTCATACGTGTGGACTCTGTTAACTACGTACATGTACATATACGGGTATAAACACAGAAACGTATATAAATATATGTGGAGACACATATATGTGCAGCGTTACGTGTGTGTCTTGCTGAACTTCCAGGCGCATATAACGCTAATGTGATCCCTCGTGTGCGTGTGTCTATGCGTATACCTAATCCTACGTATCCATACACCACATTTGTGAAACATAAATGAACATCTATATATGTATATATATGTGTATGTATATGTGTGTATATCTGCACGCCTATGAAGTCCGAGGTATACAAACATGTGTATATATATATATGTATATATATACGTGTATTCATATATATATATATACCTATGAATGAATATGTGTGCTCCTACGTAGAGAGAGAGGGAGCTCCAGGTGGAGAGTTGAATGTTGACAGAGAAGAACAACGGCGTGAGGTGCTGACGGGCGTGCGCTATATAAAGCGCTGTACCGCACTGCGAACACACCTACGTAAACTCATATGCTACAATACATATGCACATACATATATATATATGTGTATATATATCTATGTAGCCAGTATATATTAATATTTAGGTGTGTAGGATGTACGTGTCTAATATATACGTGTATAGATATATCTAGTGAGCGTATATGTGTTCATATGTAGGTGTTATATATATGTATATCTGACACATATATGTGCACTAAATAAATATACATATATGTATACGTGTGGCTGCTGCTGTTGCTCAGATTCGATAGTTTGAGCGGACTTTTGCAGCTGGAGCGCCTCCGTTGCCTTGACGCTTTGCCTTGGCAGCTGGGACAGCCGTGGACAGGCAAGTCGACTCTTCCGCAGCTTGCTCCTCTCTGCTGTTGCTGCCGCATCTTACTCTGCTGCTGTAGTTGCACCCTTTGCGATGCCTCTACTTTTGTGCCACCCAAGCCAGCACCTGGTGTCTCTGGTGCCTCTTCGCTTTTATTTAGTTTTGTCTCTCTGCAGCACATGTTGACTTTCTTGCGTGCGTGGTATTGTCCTGCCCTCTGCTGCGCCGGTGCTGCAGCAACGCGTCTTGCTGCTGACTGTTCGTGCCACCGACAGTTTGCGCACACGTGCTTGCTGCTGCTCTTCGGTGATGCTGTTGCTCTGCGGTGATGCTGCTGCTGCTATCCGGAGATGCTGCTGCCATCTGGTGAGGCTGCTACCGTGCGGTGATGCTGGTGCTACTGCTGCTCTTCCGGTACTGCTGCCTGCTGCTGCTTCCTCTGTATCGCTGTATGACTGCTGGCGTCGTGCGGCTGCTGTGGTCCTCTCAATCTGTTGCTCGGACGCGCGCCGTCGCCGCTGCCCTTCGTAGACTGCTGCTGTGCCCCTGCGTGGGTGTTGCGCTTCTGTCGTAACCCCGCCGCTGCATTTTGACAGCAGCGACATTGCTGCTGTTACTGTGTGTGGCCAGTGTTGCTGCTGGACTGCTGCTGCGACGGTGGCATCCCGCCATTGCTACTACGACGACGCCTGCTATCCCCGCTGCTGCGACTGCCGCTGCTTACGCTATCAGTCCCGCAACTCTCGTGGATGCAGGTCCACCCCCTCCCCTTTATGTTGCTGCTGCTGTTATATGACTGCTTCTGACTGGTCGCCGCTGACACTCCCGCGGCGCTGCTGTTGTTAAACGTTCTTGCTGTTGCCCGCGGACTCTGCGACGCTGCTACTGCCCGACGCTGCCTTCGCGCTGCTGCTGAAGGCAATTTTCCCGCCGCTGTTGTTGCTGCGGTCTTTACCCACTCTCCCGTCGAAGCATCGGGTGCTGGCCCGGCTGCAGCAGCAACACGCCTGTTTTGTGGCCATTTCCGTCCTCCCTGGGGGGCAGCGCAAGCAGCGCAGCCGCTATTGTCACGGGTTCCGACCAGGAGTGTGAATACTTCTGCTTTCTTAGATGCACTCTCCCTGTGTCTATGTCTCCGCTGCAACTGACGCTGTCGGTAGTATACTGGTGCTGCTACTGCTGCTTGCTGGCCCGTTGCTGCTTCCGCTGCACCTGTGTTTGCTGCTGCGTGGACGGGGACGTACGACTGCCTTGCCACTGCCTCCAGTATTCTTGCTGCTCGCTCACGACTCCCTGCAGAGCTCTTGTAGCAGGTAGGCACACGTACGACGTCCGTCTGTGCGTAGCAATCTGCCTATTTCTCCCCGAGTATATCAACTTCCTGGTTCAGAAGAGTGCGTCCGCTGGCCTCTCTGTTCCCCAGTGTCTTACCTGTCTCTACCGAGGTAGTACGCCTATTTTCTCCGTTCGTTTCTCTGTTCCTTTGATGACCACCGGGGCCGGGCGGTTGACACACAGGGGGCACTTCTTCTGAATATGCGTGCTGCGTCTCTGTCTAATCCGCTGCGTGCGTTGTCTCTCTCTGTGGAGCCGGCGACCTTTCTCTGGTTAGACTCCCCTGCCCCTCCCCTTCCGTAGCAGCACCTGCTGCGTCTGCACGCCTTCGCCAGCGTCTGTCTTGCGACGTTCTCCTCGCTCCCCCCCCACGGGGCTGTCAACCCCCAGGCATGCCTCTGCTACGTGCCACGCACCTCGCGTTGTGCCTCTCCCTCTCTATTTTCCCCAGTCGTCCCCCTCTCATCTCTCTTCTCGCGTCGTCAAGCGTTCTTGGCAGCACGAGCTTCTTTTCGTACTTTTGGTCGCCCTCCCTCTTTCAGGAGTTCTTTCGTCGCAAATAATTGACTGTCGCTATCCTTCTACACGTGCGTGAACGAGGCTCCCACCCACCGCTGTCCCTATCTCTATATATGCCTGTCCGCGAGCGGCCGCGGTGCTGCGTACTGCATGCTTCTCTCCCGTGGGGCCTCGTTACCTAGGCATACGTGCTGTCACCGCCCTGTGTGCCGGGCCCCTCTATAGTGCTGTCTTCTTCCGACGCTGTGTTAGTCTATCCATCGCAATTATAACCTGTCAGTCCGTCTTTCTTAATCTTCCCTCTCTTCTTCTCTCCCTCGGCGTCCGTCGCTCTCTTTCTCTCTGCTGCTGTGTCATCGGTCGCTCTCTCCATATGTGCAAGCGCCGAAGACATCCACAGACGCGGTGTCGTGCGTCTCTCCTACGGGGATGTATGTGCGTCTACGTGTCTGTCTGTTTGTAGATCAATATGCTTAGACGTGTGGCTCTTCAAAATACGACCGTCGTCGTGTGGGGTTGGTGGTCTCCTATGCAGATGCGGCGCTGGACAAGGCGCTGACTTCCTCGTGCCGAGAGCAGCAACTCTTCGACGCTCTTTTCGCGTACGTCCTCCTTTCGTTCCTTCACCTATATATACACATACGTATCACTGCGCGCACGTGTATATTTGATCGCCCTTCATATGTGTGGACCATATGTTAGAGTGTACAGATGTATATTTGTGCGTGAGCGTACACGTCGGTGCATATATAATATGTGGTGCTTGCCCATACAGATAACAATATATATGTCTACATGCGTATCACCGCGCCCATGTATATATTTGGTCGACCTTCCTACATATATAAATCTATGCATGTGACTGGGCACCTTTCTACGTATTTGGCCGGTTACAAATACACACGTGTGTTCGTGTGTAGGGACGGCAGTATGTACGTCTTTGACGCACACATATATCTACACATGCGTACGCTTATGTGTGTGTGTGTGTGTGAACGTAAACTGCCGTGCGTTTGCCCGACCATTTGTGGATACACGGGTTTGTTCAGTGATACGTCGCATTTTCCACCGTCAGCTACGTTCAGAGACACCCTGCCGTTCTGCCTGCACGCTTTCCGGTGAACAGGGGCCGTTGATAGTTGTGGAAAATGTCCCTTTTTGCGGCTCGCTGCAGCTGTCGATTAAGAAGACGCAAAACCAGTGAAGAGGCTGAACGCGGGGCCGCCTTGCTTCTATCCTGCTGCATGCGTGCGCTGCGTTGCCCGACCTCTTGGGGTGCTGTCTGCCTCTGCCCGCGACTGCTGCTGCGGCGGCCCCGCACCTGCAGGCCCGCTTGTGGTGGTCGCACACACACGCATCGGTCCAAGGGTGTACCCGTGCGTACGTACATACATACGTAGGTATATGGACGTTTATGCTCGTACACATATGTCTATGTACGTCTGTCTACGTGTGTTGCTACGTGGCTACGCATGCGTACATACACACATACATACATACATCCTTACATACGTGTACACACATGCATATGTATAATATATGTACGCATGTGTGTACGTATGTTGATTTGTGTCTACTCGTGCGTGCACACACACGTATGTATATGTATATATTTGTGTAGGTATATGCATGTGTGTACGTGCGTCGCTGAATGTTTATAGACGATTGCGATTTCTCGTTTGGGTGAATGTTCTTGCTGCGCAGGTTTATTAACGCGCATGGGCATGATCCTCGGACGTTCTCTGTACTTCGTCGCGTCCTAGGCTCTCTGGTACTCACCGTGCTGTTCTTGCTGCTGTGGTTTGTGGTCCTTCTGCTGCCGTGGCTCCTGCTGCTGGTGCTGCTGCCGCGTGTCTTGCGCTGCCGTGGGTGATAGGACCGTTTTGGCTGCGACGCCTGCCGGTGCCCCTGTTGCTGTTGCTGCTGCTGTCCTCTGGCTGGCTGGACGTGTCAGAGCGGATAGTCCGCTGTTGTTGCTGCTCTTGCGGGGGCTCTGCTGCGCTTCTCACATCAAGTGCATGCGGCATCGCTTGTCCAGGTGCTTTCCGTTGGGTTCCAACTGCTGCTGCCGCTCGTTCCGTCTCGTAGGTGGTGGTGCGTCACGGCCGGCGTCGATCGCCTCCTGCTGCTGCTGCACCGCGTCGTGTGGGCGGGTGCAGCGATTCTGAGACACGCTTGTCTCGTGCTGCAGCTGTCGCTTCTGCTACTGCACCAGCGTTTGCTGTTGCTGCGTCGGCGGCTGCGCTGACGTTTGCTGCTGCTGCTGCGGCCGGCAGGTAGTGTCCCCAACGTCTGCCGCTGTCGAAAATCTGCCGGCGCTGTCACTGCGGATGTGGTTTCTGTCTTTGTCACGACTAGCGCCGCATCTGGCGCTGCCGCTGCTTGTGACACTGCGTCTGCATGTGACGGGCCTGATGCTGGGAGCTGCGGCTGCTGTACGAGACGAGTGCAGTGCCATTTTTCTTGCTCTCGCGAAAGCGGTGTACGTTAGCTGCGCGTCGCACGTCGTGTGCTTGTTCCGGTGCTGCTGCTGCTGCGGGTTCGACCGGCCGCAGCTGTTGCTTTTCCCGCCCTTTCTCTTCGCGCACCACTGCAGCCGCATATAGCACTCGGCTGCTGCAGCGACTTCTCCCGCTGCGACTTCTGGTGCTGCTAATCTCTTGTCTAAGGTAACCCGGACGGCTTCCCCGGCCGCCGTTGCAATCGCGGCTGCTTCTGCATGTCGTTGTGGGAGCCGTTTGGCGGTGCTTCTGCTGCTGCAGCTGCAACGGCTCGCGCAGTCGAGACAGGTGCTACAGTCGCTGTGTTGCTTCTCTTGTGGCCGCTCGTGCTGCTCCTGCTACACCGCTGCTGACTGCTGTCCTGCCGCTGCCGCACAACTGACGGACGGCTCCGCAGTGTTGCAGCCGGCGCTGGCCGACTCACTGCTGCTGCTGCTTTCATTCCTGCCGCTGCCGTATGGCCGCAGTTCTTGCGGATGTAGAAAGCCTTGCTGTTGCAGCTGCTGCTTCAAGTCCGTGATAAACTGGCTGTGGAGAGCACGTGCCGCTGCTGTTGACGTGGTTCTTGCCCGTCTCAACTGTTTTGGTGTTGCTGGTTCTACAGCCGATCCGAGCTCGCGCGGCGTTGGAGCCCCTTTTTGAAGCGGAGCGCACAGCCGCACTCGCAAAACTGACTCAGCTGCTTGCTGCGGCTGGTGGACCCTCTTCTAGTACTCAGTCGTCTTCCTCTTCTTCAACTACTGCGTCTCCTTCCTCCTATTCTCTCTCCTCTTCTGTAACAGCAGCCAGGACATCAGAGGAGGGACGTAACGAAGCAGCAACAGCAGCAAAATTCCATGTGCCTGCTGCGGAGGGCAGCACCAGCAGCACGTGGAAACGGGAGCTCACACAGACAGCCAGAAAATATGTTCTCCTGGAAAAGTGTTTGTTGAGTAAGCAAGACACTGTGCTCCCGTCGGCTGCTCTCTTCTTTTTCGTCCTGCTGCTGCTGCGGCTGCTGGCCTGTCTTGCCTGCCCACCTGCAGCCGGGTCCCTCTCTGTGGGTGATTGCCCCCTCGGTCACTAGCACTGCCGGATGCTCCTCCTCCTCCTCGCTGCTGTGCTGCCGCTGCTACGTGTCGTCTTCTTGTCTCCCTGCTGAGGCTGCTGCTGCCGCTGCCGCTGCCGCTGCCGCCGCCGCTGCCGCTGCCGCTGCCGCTGCTCCGTCGTTGTCGCTTATTCCTGCCGCTCTGTTTTTCGGTGCGGCTCTGGGCGCTCCTTCTCTGCTGCTGTCCGTCCTGCTGTTTTCGCCTTCTTTCTTATCCATCCTCAAAGGCACACGTATGCGTATATAAGTCTAGTGAATTACTCTCTAGGACCCTTCCCTTTATGCGGCTGCCTGCTGCTGCCGCGGCATTCCCGGACTGCTGCTGCTGCTGCTTCTTGTTGCTGGTGCTGTTTTCGGTGCTGCTCCCCAGTCAAAACACAGCAGACATTCTTTTTATCAGTGCTGCTGCTGCTGCTGCGGGGAGAGCTGCCAGAGCTTTAGAAGCTGCACAAGTGCCGCCGCGTCTGTCTGGCGGCTGCAGCGATTCCCCTTGCTGCTGCTGGTATCCTCAGTTGCTCTGCTACGTGCCGCGCCCGCACCCGCCGTCGACAGAGTAATAGCTCCAGGTTCTGCTGCTGTGCGATAGAACGGTGTCTACTACTGCTGCTGTTGCTTTCTTCGATAATCCGGCAGTACGATATTCGTCTGAAGTGAATATGTATATATAATATACATGTGCACGTGCACAGAAATTAGTGTTTCATATGCATATGTAATTGCCTGTACGAACGTGTCCTGTGGATGCTGCTACCCTGCACAGACATACGTGAGCAAAAATGAGGAACACTACGCGTGCGCGTTTTCGTCTACGTGTGTTTATATCTATTTATCTATCATTCTGTCTACCTACACATATATGTACGCATATGTAGATATATTCGCAAATGCACCAATATATATGTTCTCATATATACGTGTATATATATATATATGTAGATAAATAGGGAAATATCACCGTGTATGGTTTCACGTATGTATATATATATATATATGTATATATATATATATATATAAGCTTGTGTATGTACGTGGGCAAACACCCAAATGTGTATACATATATATATATATACATATACATATATAATGTGCACGGTAATGTAGCCGGTCCCAAGATATGTGTCTGTATCCGTATAGGGGTGCGTATGAGTACGTACGCGTGGATATTAGTGTAGACGATTTAACGTTGCATATCTGTATACAACAGTGACACCTACGTGTATATATGTATATCCTCCTTCATATAAAAGGGTGAATACACATGTGTGAGTGTTGGTTTACCTGTACGTACAAAAAGGAAAGAAATGTATACGTGTGTGTACTTGCACACGTTTGTCTGTGGAACACAGTGTATGTACACCTGAATCTCTACGTAGGATATCTATATATGTATAGAAACGTATGTACACGCTGGTTCATTTGCCTACAGTTCGCGAGGATGTATGTGTAAGTATTTGCACACAGACGTAGAAATACGAATACGTATGCATGCGTATTTCGCTTTCCCCTTCTTCACGCGTTCATTGCTGTGTACGTACACTGGTCCACTTTCGTAGATACGCGGATTAAGGTGACAGTCCACGTACGTACCCGGTGTCTCCCTCTCTTTCTCTTCATGTCACGTCTCACTCGCACATACACACGTACATATATATATATATATATGCGTTCGGTTCTCTACTTGTGAACGCAGGTGTACCGATGTGTTTGTATGTTTATGTGTACACGGGAGCGCATACGTACGTGCATGTGTGCTGTGCAAAGGAATGTGTAGATGTGTGGATATATCCTTTGTGAGGTGTGTGTCTATATATGTATGTTGGGGTTCGTCCGTCTCCCTATAAGTGAACATGTACTGATGTGTTTGTATGTTTGTATATACACACGGGAATGCAAACGTATAATATGATGCGCAAAAGAGTGTGTCGACATGTGGATATTAATTCGTGTTATATATATATACATGTGTTTGCGTTCTTTCGTCTACCTGTAAACGTACATGTACTGATGTATATATATATATATATATACAGGGGGATGCATACGTCCGTATGTGTGTGATGTGCCGAGGAATGTGGAGACGCGTGTAGATATTAGTTTGTGATATATGTATGTATATATATGTTTGCGTTCGTTGGTTTTCCTGTAAATGAGTATGTACTGACGTATTTGGATGTATGTATATATATGTATGTACACGAGAGTGCACGTGTGTGATCTGCAGAGGACTGTGTAGATGTGTAGATATGAACTTGTGTTACTTTGACGTGGCGGGGCAGCTTCAGGACTGAAGAGCGATGACTTCAAGAACTGCATGCGGCGCGCGACTGCGTGGATCAAGCTTCACTACGCCGTCCACCAGGTGTGTTGCAGCGCAGAACGTTCTCCCTAGAAAATATCTCTCAGACAGGTGCATGCGAATGTATGGATGTGTACATCTTGAGATTGTTGTAAGTCGTGTGCCCCTCTGCTTTTCTTCTCTGCTTTGTGTACTCTGTGTGGTTCTCTCTCTGTCTCTGTCCGTAGAATATATAGACGTATGTGTGGGTCTTCTGCAAAGTTGCATCTTATCCACTTGTCTTTTTCTGTTCATTCATCTGTCTACATTTACGCATACCGTATCGTTGTATATCTCTCTCTCTATCTCTTCCTATCTGCGTACATGTATTTGTGTCTGTGTGTCTGTGTGGACCTACCTGTCTATATCTGTATGTCCCGCTACCTGCACGGCCACATCTGTCTGTTGTTCGGTATCTCTCTGCCAGTGGTCCGCCGAATAGTTTCCGTTTCCTGTCTGTCTGCTCCTCCTGTATTACCTATTTCTGTCTCTGGTGCTGGACGCAGAAATATATGGACGTCTTGCGTGCAGTGTAGCTCAGGTCTACTCTTCCACCACGGCCCCGGCAATATATAATCCGTTTGTACGTATTCTTGCAGGTTCTGCCCAACTTCTCGTGGGGCTCCTTTCCCTTCTGTGTTTGCTCGTTGTCTGCGCCGTACCTGTTGTGTTGCGTCCTTCGTATGGTTGTTCTGCATCAGTTCCTGGCTCTGCGACTGCCGGATTTGGTAGAACAGCCTGTCCTCCACGTCTCTCTCTGTTCTCGTGTACTCCCCGATAAATCCTTGCAGACACACACATATATATACACATGTTTGCGTCACAAACGCTTGTATACGCGTCTGTGTGTGTTGGTGGGTGAAGTCTGCGGAGTGTCGGGCTTCGAGCTGCCTAGGCGTGGGTGAGTGTACGTGTCATCTATCTTACGCGAGAGTGCGTTCTCTGCAGTATGTGCTATATGGAAAGGGATCGCTACCAAGTTCTCCTCTTCCTTCCCAGCTGTGACTCCATCCCGGATATATACACACTCCTCTTCTTCCTTTCTCTTCCTTTCCTTCTTCTTCTTTTCTCCTTATCGGCAAAATGCTGTGTGAACATCCAGCACGTGCACCAGCGCGTAACAGCCCGCTCCGCCGACTGAGGGGACCGCATGCGTGACGCGAGACATTACGAACGCAGTTGCCTCCTCCCTTCCAGATGCACGCAGAGTACATGCTTTCTCTTCTATCTGTTTCTCCACCTTCAACGCCCTATGTATATATATATATATATGACAATGGACGTGCAGTGCCACGTGTGCGTGTTTTCCCCCGTCGCTTTCTATGTATATGTCTCTGTCTCTCTGGACATATCTGCTGGCGTTTTCTGTCTCTGTCTGCGCGTGTATTTCTCTCGTTATACTTCCACTTTACGCGGCCGGTCTGTAGGGAATATACGTGGACGCCGCGCTCTCGCTGCACATGTGCCTGCCCTGTCTGTTTCACTCCTTGTCGCTTCGCATCTTCTCTTTGCGCATATTCTCGCTGTATCTGATAAACACAAACATATATATATAAATGTGTTTGTTCGTCTGTTTGCATGTCTTTCCTTTTCGCTGCGTGACCAGATGAGATCATACGCAAGGGTCGGATTCCTCCGTTGGCAGATGCGTGTCTCTATTGCCCGTGTGCTGTTCCCGACGGAAGTTGTAGACAAGGGCGACATAGCAGAGCAGCGAGAGAATGCGAGAGAAGAATGCCGGTGTTGGTATAGGTATATTTGCGTCTTTTCCTCAACACAGAGAGCAACAGATAGATGCGGCAGTTCCCATATGCTTGGCGAAATCGCCTGCATCACCTACATTACTACCCCTCCTGTGTTCTCGCCCCACGTCGGCCTCTCTGCCGCTCTCTCTTCTGCATATACGTATATGTATATCTATCTATATATATATATGTGGAGGGCCAGTGAGAGAGAGATACACAGGGAGACCGTCACGTGGGTCCTCTGTGTGGGTGGCAGTATTCCAAGGTTTCTACATGTAAAAAAAGTGTGCGTGGTTGCGGAGCGGAGGACGTGCAGGCGGTCGTTTCACGGGATTCGTCGGACGCACGAGCGGCAGCGACGACGGCCTTCGCGGTCGGGGATTTGCTGCTGCTGGCAGTCGAGCAGCTGCTGCAGGCGGACTGCTGGTGCTGCGTGCAAGGCGGCACCGCAGATGTTGCTGCTGGTGATGCTTTGGGCGGAGAGAAGAAGCCGCGGGGGGGGCGAGTTGCGCGAACCGGGCGTGGGGTGCTTCGCCAGCGAGGAGCGGCAGCAGCAGACCTGCAGGAACGCGTCCTCCGACGGACAGAAGCAGCAGCAGCAGCGCGGGACGAGATGACGACGACAGCAGCAGCGGGCCGCTGGGAAGGAAGACGGACGGCAGTGGCAGCAGCGACGGCGTGGGCGAGAACAACGACAGCAGCAGCCGAGCAGCCGCCACAAGTGGCAGCAGCAGCGGGGCAGCCCCCACAAGTGGCAGCAGCAGCGGGGCAGCCCCCACAAGTGGCAGCAGCAGCGGGGCAGCCCCCACAAGTGGCAGCAGCAGCGGGGCAGCCCCCACAAGTGGCAGCAGCAATAGCAGCAGCTTGCCCGCTGAAGAACGGAGCAGCAGCAACCTCTACGCGTGGCAGTGGCACCGCCGGCGCTTCTACTTCTACGCTCTCACGCTCCTTGCTGCTGTACGCGACTGAGTCTTTTCCTGCTCCTCACGCATGTGCACATGGCGCGGCCCTAGGCTCTGCTTATGGAAGAAAGGAGTTCCACACCTGCAGACTATTCTGGCGACACACGAGATTGGTGACACCTGAGGAAAGCGAAATATGGGATAAAGTGACGATTTGAAAAGAAGTGGTCCAGCAACTTAAAAGTCAGAAGAGAAGACGGGTGTATGTGTGTGTGTATATATATGTGTGTGTGTGCATATGTGTGTGTGTACGTATCTTTTACGTATTCATATACGTGTGTATCAATCCATGTAATAACGTATCTATGTGTGCCCGTATGTCTGTCTGTATCTATGTATATATATGCGTGTATATGTCTGTGTATATAAATATATATATATATATATGTGCGTGTATATGTATGTATGTATCTACGTATCCGTGTACCGATGTACCTATGTATCTCTGTGACTATTTATGTGTCTATGTATCTATGTAATGAATGTATGTATCTCTGTATGTCCGTGTGTATGTGTGTATGTATATATGTGTGTGTGTGTATATGTATGTATGTGTGTATGTGTGTATCTGTGTATCGATGTACCTATGTCTCTGTGTGTCTATCTATGTAGTGTCTCAATATATTGGTGTATCTGTGTATCTATGCGTGAATGTATCTATGTGCCTATGGAATGTATGTATGTGTGTACATATGTATGCATATATCTGTGTATCTATATATGTACGTACGTATGTGTGTACATGTGTGTGCATGCGTCTATGTGTGTCTGTGTGTATGTATGTGTGTGTGCCTCTATATGTGTATCAGTGTATCTTTGTGTCAGTGTATTCATGCTTGTGTGCACGTGTGTATGTACGTACCTGCGTATGTATGTACGTATAAGTATATGTGTATATATATGTGGGGGTGAACAGCCTTGCTTTTTGACGACGGCTGCTGTGGTTCCTAGGTATTACCGATTTTCTCTGTGTTCTTCTATCCATACACGTATGCCACTGTCTATATGTCTTCCTCGCACGTGTGATTATACGCGCGCCGACGTGCATACGGGTCCCATTCGCGTGGCACCACGAATATATATATATATATATATATGTATGCGTCTAGCGTTATGTGCGCGCGCATGAGCCACAACATCGCGTATGTGTGCGTCTGTGTATATACATACATGTACGTTTATGTGCGTGTGTAGTAGACATAGCGTCGCGTATTTATATATATATATATATATGTGCATACGTGTAGCTTTATGTGTGTGTGTAGAGGGGACAGCGTCGCACCATGGGGCAGACAACGTCCTGCGGCGGAGCGGCAACAAAGACGATGAGGATACCGTCCCGGCTGCGACAGCCACCCACACCCTTTTCTTCTTTGTCCCGCATTCATTTCACATGCGGCTCGTTGTTACGTGAACAGACGCTTTCGCACATACGTATCGTCTCTGTATATGTACGCGCACATATTGACGGAAACACCTACATATGGGAATTGCCCTTTCGTCCTCCTTTTACGCTCTCTGCATGTGCGTGCACGTTGTTCTGTAGGCGTCTGCAGTGTCCTACGTATAAAGATAAAAAACGACGCGGGAATACTAGGTAGCGGCTGGAAAGTCTGCATGCAACACCAGAGAGCGTAGAAAATGATATACAGTTATATATATATATATATTCTCCTGAATTCTCACAGCTGTTCTTCTTAGCTGCTGCGGTGAAGACGTTTTGTGACTTATTTCTGTTTGTCCTCGTGTTTTGAGGCCGGCGGCGTCTCCCGTCCCTGTCACTTCCTCCGCCTTTCATACGTCAACGCGCATACCCATGGAGACACGCCCACACGTGCACATAAATATATATATATATGTATATATATATGTATATGTGTATGTTTTCGTGTACGTAGATGTGTCTGTCGAGGGCCCGTTGGTTACCTACTTGCTGGAAGTGCCAGCCTTTGTTCCACTGCCTTGTATAAGATGTCGTTGCGAGCGTGTCAAGGTCCACTACAATCCTCTACCTTCTATTTGTACATACAAACGACGGGCTCCCCACGCGTGTATACGTAATGTTTGCCGATATAAATTATATCTCCGTATACGTGGAGAAGGTGAGCAAGTGACAGAGAAGGGCACACATGGAGAGCGAGAGAGAAGACGGGGAAGACAGAGAAGGGAAGGGACTGTAGGGGTCCCCCTTCTTTGTATGTTGGATCATCTTCGGCAGCAGAGAGAGAAGGCCGAAGGGCAGTCACATATACCACCGGTGTGGGGAAATGGGAAATATATATAAGCGGCGTGGAGCGTCTAAATTTCTCTTTAAAGTAGATCTGAGAAAGCGTCTTCATGCGTATCCCGTCTCCGGTCCTGGACAGTAGCACGTCATACATAAGTGTGTATTCGTAAATATATATAGAGAGAGTTTAACATTGATAGCGAGGGTTCTATTTCTGTGTGTATTTATCTGTTTCCCACGTCCTTCGTATAAAGGCCACTTCTGTGTGCATATATGCAAATGTAGATATATATCTACATACGTATATATTCGTGTGTATCTGTATGTACGTATATGTATGCATGTATGGATGGATGCATGTGTACACACACTCACCGAACAGACATACATAAATGTGTATATATCTATATATATATATATATATGAATGGATGGATACAGGTATGGGTACACACACCTACTAAATATGCGTATATATATGCATCCATAAATGCATATATCTATGTATATATATGTGTATGTGTATGAGTGCGTGGATTGATGTATGTGTGGGTACACGCACATACCAAATATACATAT
The DNA here is from genome assembly GCA_000727475.1 of Sarcocystis neurona. NCBI lineage: Eukaryota > Apicomplexa > Conoidasida > Eucoccidiorida > Sarcocystidae > Sarcocystis > Sarcocystis neurona. The sequence goes on along the minus strand of KL647317.1, from coordinate 1,432,510 downwards.
AAATGTGTATATGTATATATATATATATATATATATATATGTAGATGCGTACGGGTACGCATACCTACCAGAAAAGCGGTACACTGCGTCTTTAATGTCATTTCCATCGCCTGTGAACGCATGTAGAGAGTTCACCAACTGCATACTTGTTTATATATGTAGTTATTTGTCTCTCTCTATATATGTATATTCACAGACGCTGTTATCTATTTATATGCACATGTATGTGTCTCTCTAATCTCTCTCTTTATATGTAGATATACATGTATATATAATATAGTTATCTACAGACAGGGACTGCACACATTCCTCCTTTGCACACGTGTATGTCCAGCGTATATACACGAGTGGTCCACACATATATATATATATAAATGTGAGACGCATCTTTCTCTGGACGTATTTCTCTAGGTGGTGCCCTTGTGCAGCCCACGGGTTGAGCGTTTTGCAGTTTTTTTTGTTTCGGGCGTGGCCTCTCATTGCAGACATGTGGACGTGTGTCTCTTCTTGTTCGCACATGGACGTATGTATGTATATATATGTGTATATGTATATATATATATACGTACACATACACGTGTACAAGTGCGTACGACTCACTGTATACGACAGCGACCCATCACCGCCCGTCTCCACACGTGCGTTTCCAAGGCCTTCGGCGTCCTACATACGAAGTGTCCACTATATATATATATATATGTGTATGTATACATGTATGTGTGCACGTGTGTGACTTTGTGTGTCTACATATATATGTGTGTAGTACGTGTGTCTTTTCAAAATACGACATGAACCGTTGCCACTTTCTGTGGGAAGTACGGGGAACGCAGTGTGTGCGCGTCCGCTGCCGTGTGCTGGACAGGAAACGGAGGAGCGCTGCAGTGCTGCAGGTGGTGGCGGTGTTGCTGCAGCAGCTGCTGCAGGCCCGTCGCCCAATGTCTGCGCGCTGCTGGACGCAGTCGGCTGCGCCCTCGGGCTCGTGGACATCTGCAGCGGCCAGGCAGCGCATGTGGAACTGAAGAACGTGCTGGCCGTGTCTCTCGCTTATCCGCGTCTTCTCGCTCTCAGCAGCTATGGCTGCAGGTAGCTGCATGCGTTGACGCCTCTTGGTCGTCCTCTACCTCTTTTTCTCTGCACAAACATCTACATATATATATGTGCGTGTGGCTCTGCTGTTGAATGACAGAGAGGTACGTGTGCCGCTGTATGTCTGCCGTTCTTCGGACACACGTCAAGATATAATTTTGTTGCGGACACCTGCTTTCGTATATGCTTGTGTATACGTACATTTGTTTGACCCGCGTCCCTGTCTCTGTGACAGATGCGTGCCCACACACGTCTGTCTCCCTCTCTTTCTCTTGCCGTGTGTGTCTGCATCATAGACAGGGATAATCGCTAGTTTTCGCGTGCCCCGATGCTATGTATATATATGTATAAATATATTTATATATATATGTATGTACGCGCTCGCATCAGAGTAGACGCATGCAGCGATGTGGCCACAAAAGGGTAGGTGAACGACTTGTGAATTTCTTCACTCTCAGCAAAACGAGCAGGGGACGCGAAGGTGCGTGTAACTCTGTCCCTGTCACTATGTTGCGTCGCTCTCTCCAGCACACCTCCGCGAGGTGCGATGACTTCTGTCTCGCAGACGAAGCGGAACGGGTGGTGCTGATCCCCTTTCACGAAGCTTTTCTTCACACGTGCATGCGCACACATACGTGTATATGTGTGAATGTATACACGTGCACATATGCGGAGTTGCAGTCCAGAACTTCTCCTTTCAGCGTATGTCCAGAGTGACCTTTCTAGGTACGTGTAAGGACAAGTGTTTAGAAGCGACTGTCTGCATGCGTACAAACATCGTATATATATATATATATATCTGGTTGTATATTAATGCTGGGCCTCTGCGAGTCCTTTTGATCGTGCCGCTACGTGTCCCTTCCCTTCTTTTGTTCCAAAGCAGCTTCAAATGCAAGTCAGCTCGCACCACGCCTATATATGTATATGTGTCTACAGAGCGAGGTACCCACATTTATATGTGTCTGTGTGTATATACGGAAAATTGAGAAGCACAGGGTGACAGAGACAGGGCACGTTTGCATGTGTAGGCCTTCCACAAACGTAGAGCCTACTACATATATGTGTTTGCATATGTGTACACAGAGGGGAGGACGCACAAGCGTGTGTGTACATGTATGTATGTTTGCGTATAAATAAAGCGAAAGACAGCAGCCTTACAGAGACAGAAGGTGTTGCACATGTCCACGCCTTTTGTGTAGAGAGACTGTGTCTCTCGCGTATAAGGACGTGTGTTGGGCGCACGCGTACTTGAGCGAATTTGTGGCGCGCAAAAACCGCGAGGGGCGCTGGGAGAGGGGAGGGGCTCCCGCTGCTGAGACTGCGGCGCTTCCTCAACGACAGGCCTCGCGGCGTTGTTGTGTCTCCGACATTCACCTGCATGTATACCAACGAGGACGTCCTTCCGAATTATCTTCATGAGTGGCATCTGTCTGCGCATGCGTCGCTTCTTCGCTTCTGTGTGCGTTTGTTTGCGTCGGTGGTGGCCACTTGGGTAGTGTCACCAAGACGCGGTACACCGCCGGGGCAAGAGGACCAGCACTCAGACATGCAAGAGACCGTGCTCAGTGCTGCAGGCAGCTCAGGGAAGCAGCGCCTTCAGACGGCGTGAAAGAAGAGTCGTTGTCTGCTCTCACACACACGCGGCTGCATGCGTCTGCACGTGGCGACGAAGGAGAAGAACGGGGACTCTCGTGGGGAGACGGGAGCAGTGCAGCAGGTCTTCCGTCTGCGCTTCGACGTCTGCACATATCAAGACAGGAAACTGAGACAGGCAGAGAAAAGCCGGAGCCGTGCACCCGTCGCTGTGGCTTGTGTGTATGTGTGCCTGCATGCGTCTTCTGTGTCTGGCAGCAAGGCGTTCAACAACCTCGCGTCGAAGGTAGAAGCGGCAGTTCACGACATCTGCTCGGTACGCGCCGCGCGCACACACCGAAACACGCAGACAGACAGCAGGAAGCCGAAGGCGTTGCGCAGCAGAAGCGTGTAGATGTGTGTGTTTGCGGATAGCGGGTTCACCATATAGAATTAAGAGCGCAACACACCGAAGGGTATCTGCCACGTATATGTGTTGGCAGTGTGCATGCACGCATCTCTCTCCTTCTCTGCCTTCTGTCTTCTCTCTCTCTATCCATACCTGCATGTGTGCCTGCCTGTTATCTTCCTGCATGTACACACATATGTGCACATGAGCGTTTTTCTTCTCAATGTATACATTTGTATGTGCATGTGTGCCTTTTCTATTCCTCCGTATCTATCTATCTATCTATATATATATGTACTTCTCTATACATATATGCCTTGTCTCTTTCTCCTTATATATATACACGTGTATGCCTTCATCCTCTATGTATGTATTTAGATACACATATATGTGTGTATACACATGGATGCGTCTGTGTGTTGACCTCGGGGTACATATAAATGTTCTTATGCGTATCTCTTCTTATACGCGTATACACGTATGTGCCTTCTCTCATTCGACATACGTACAGATACAAATGTTTCTCCATACATGTATGCGTCTGTGCGTTGACGTCAACATGCATGAGATTTCTTCTCCCCTGCCCACATAAACCCACCCACCCACACACACAAACATACCCACACATATACATACATGTGTATCTGGGCCTATGTATTGCGACGAGCTTACACGCGAGGGGTTCTACTGACACGTAATAAATATGACTCACCTCGGTATATATATACGTTGAAGTGCAAAGGTAGTGGTGATCACGTGGGTTGTAGCGACACATAAGAAGGTGAATTACTTCAGCATCTGCGTATAGGCGGGAGTGCAATTGTAGTGGCTGCGTTGCGTAGATACAGCGCATGCAATGCCGACAACGGTGTGTTCGGCCTGGGCGCCACAGACGGACGTACACTTCCGGAGTGGACGCTTTTGTGTGCGTGTCTGGAGGACAACAAATGCGTGGGGTGGGTGGAGGCGAGGTCTTGAAGAAGTCCTTTCCCCCTGTAATGCCTTCTCTTGGTTTTTTCTCTTTCGGCGGATATCGACCCACACACAGACCCGCTTGTCCGCAGGTAGCCTGCTGGCCACACTGCTGTGTATGTGTCTATAGAGAAAGAGAGTGCCAGTAAGCCATATCCGTGTATAGGCATGTGTAAGCGTGTATACACGTATATACGCAAATACACATATATACATGTGTGTATTCGTATATGAATAGACATGTGTATATCTGCGCGTATACGTGTAAACGTTTGTGTCTTTGGTTCCCTACTAAGTGCGGGCGTGTAGTCAAATATTTATCTGTACGGAGAGAGCTGTACAAGCACGTGTAGTAGAGGTGTATTCTCCTCTATGCGGACCTACGTATACCTATGAAACTCTGTGCGTATGCCCGTAGATGGGTGTGTGTCTGCTTTCTTGTTTTGGGGGTTGGTGCTGCTGGCACGCGTCCAAGGGGGAGAACGTGTGCAGAGGGAGCGGCAGAGAGATGAAGAACGAAGAAGTTCGTGTGACTTTCATCTCAGGCCAGCGACGGACTGATTGCATGCCTCGAGGAGGGGACGTACAGCAGCGTGCCGGGCCTGATCGCGGCGGCTGCAGCAGCACGCGATTCACTGTGGACCTCGTTCGTCCACGTCGAGGTAGGGACTTTTCTTCTCTTTCGACTCCTAACAAACCACCTGTTTTACTAGGAATTACTTTTAATATGGCACAATATGCCGTGGTTTTCGTCTTCCTTTCGCATGCCCGTTTCTTCGTCGTCTGAAGGGCACCCGCACACTCTCCTGTCCTCTCTTTGCTGCCGTGTGTCTCTCCCGGCCTGCTGCTTAGCTCTCGGCGGTCTGCGCCTCCTCTTCTCTGCTGACTTCCGCCCTTTCCGAATCTTCTCCTTTTTTTCCTTGCCCTCCCTTCCGCATGCCTGCCGCCCGCTCTCGTTTCCTCGTGCGTCGCTCGTCGTCTGTCTCGGTGGTACTCACCCGTCTCCGGCGCAGCTGCTGTTCATTGCCTGTCTGTGTGTCTCTCTTGTGTCACTTCGCGTCTTCCCGTTTTCCCCCGAACCTCCCGCTTCTCCACGTTTCTCTTGTCCACGTCGCTTTCCTTCATCTTCCACGCCTCTTTTTTGCAGACGGCCCTTCTCCCGGAGACCTACGCGGTTCACCTGCTGTTTCGTACTGAGCTTTTCTCCCTTCCCCATTTCTTCTCCATGTGTCTATTGTTCCCTTTCTCTTCCTTCGTCTTCCCCTTCCGGTTGGTGGTCCGCGGACTTCGTCTCCGCGTGTCCCCGTGTTGTCCTCTTCTTCTTCGCCTTCCGTCGGTCTTCATTTTCTCGCTCTGCCTTCCGGAGTCTTCTCCTCTCCGCCCCTCCTCTCCGTGGTTCGTGTCTACTTTTCTTTCTCCCTTCTTTTTTCTTCTTCCTCCTCGTCCTCTATGTTGCGCTTCTGTGTTTTTGTCCTGTGCACCTGCGTTTTGTGCCGCTCCGTCAAATTGACTCGTGCTGGGCCATCTGCCGATATCTGCTCCCATCTGTTCTGCATTTGTCTTTTCTACCCTTCTTTTCCTCGCCTCACCAGTCGGCTTCCTCTGCCTATCTCTGTCTCTTTTATCGCTCCGTGCATGGCGCTTCTCTCTCTCTGTGTCACCCTACCTCACACGACTGCGCGACCCGCGTCCTTATCTCGTGCCGAACCTCTGAGATACGTCACCCACCTACCTGTAGAACACGACCGATGCGTGCAGAATACATGTAAGATGCGTCACCTTCTCCAGAGAGATAGGTACGTGTGTTCAGGTGTATATGATGATTCACGTGTCTCTACAGTACAACGGGTGCGCGTGTATATGTGTGTACGTACGCCATACTCTGCGCGTGAACCGAACTGTGTGCATATGTATACATAGGTGTGAAAGGCCGCGTCCGGCGGTCCAGGCGTATGTGCAAATACTCCTTCATATTACAGGCCGCCCGCTGGAGCGAGTACAACATAGACGTGTCTCCGGCTTTGTCGGGGATTTGCCCTCTTTTGAAGACGGGGTCTGCAATTTCTTCTTCTTCTTTTCGTTTTTTGGCGTGCTGCTGTTTTGTGGGCGCCTGGGGCTGCTGCAGCACGCGGTACAGGGCATGCAGCAGAAAACGGCGACCCTGTCGTTGCTCTTTGCTGCTCTCCGTCGGCTAGGGGACGCTCCGCAGCCGCAGCAGCTGTCTTACCCTCTTCTTGCCGCTGCTTCGTGTGCAGCAACAGCTCGTGCGTGGGGAATGGAAGCCGCAGCGACGGCAGCTGCCGTTGTCCCGTATGCGGCGCTGCTTGGTCCATCCGCTGATGGCGCGGTACCGCATGCAGCTGATCCCTTTGCTGCAGCTGCTGCTGTCGAGGCTGCCCGTGCTGCTGCTCTCGGCGCCGGGGTATCCGTCTTGGATACACACACGTGCGCGCATGGGTTCACGCTGCCTGCCCTTCCGTCTTCGCAGCTGCGGGACACGTCTAACCCCGTTCAGCTCGCTCTTTCCTTTCGTCTTGCCTGTACACGCCACCGGACGTGCGTGGACGACAGCAGCGGCAGCTGTTCCGGCAGCAAAAGTCCGCAGCACCCGCAACAGCAGCCGCTGCAGCAGCAGCTCGAGCGGCAGCAGCAGACCCTGACGGCTGCCAAGGGCAACGCAACGACGCCGGGTGCCGCGTCCGGCTCTTCGGTGAATGAACTGAGCAACGCACGAGACGCTATTCATCTTCAACGTTTTCGCTTGGCAGCCGTCGCGCAGGAGTAATGTTTCTTCCTTTCCTTTCTATCTGCACAGACGAGAAAAACGTGTAACATATATATATATATATATAAGTGCCTACATATATAAGGATGTATATGGGTATATATAGATATGTCAATATCAGCCCGTATGCAATCTACTGGAGGACGAGGATCAGTATGACTGCGGATGCATGCATGCTATATATATTTGGGCTAGGGTCCGAGTAAAGGCAGGCACCTTTGTACGGGGTATCTGTCAGTGTACCTGTATTCAACGACGGAGAACAGGTGGTTGTACGCAGTCAAGCGGATATACGTATGTAGGAGGTTGCCCTCCTGCCATTTGATGGCCTCGACACAGCTCTTGCGTGAGCAGCACGTGTGTGGCCGTGGGATCGCTGAGTCGCCTCAAGGGGGTCTGTGGTGCACTGGTGCTCTCGCAGCTGCTCTGGGTAAGGCCACGGCCGGTGCAGCAGGGGGAGCAACAGGTAGAGCGTCACGGGTAGCCGTGCCGACACCGGCAGTAGATACAGAGATGGAAACAGCAGCAGCAGCAGCAAGAGAAACAGCAGCAGCGGCAGGAACAGGAGCAACGGACACCGGAAGACCGACCGCAGCAGCCGCAGTCCTGGAGCCAGGGCAGCAGCAACAGCAGCAGCAGTCCGAGCAGCAGCAGGTACACCGGTGGCAAGCGGAAAAACAGCTGGAACAACAGGCCTGGCGGCAAAAGCAGCAGAGGCAGGAGGGAGAGCGACAGCAGCAGAGGCGGTTGCAGGATTGTCAGTATCAGCGTTGTGTGGCACGAGAAACCAACCCGCAGTACCTCGAGAGGAGAGCGCCAGCAGCGAGGGCAATACCAGCATGTACAACCCCACGCGTTTGGTCGACTGGTTGTTATTTGCAGTGTCACTATAGGAAGATTTGTCTCGTCTTTACTGTAGAGGGACGGAGGTGGATAGAATCCGTGCTGCAGCAGCAGCAGCAAACATGTCCTGAGCAGTCGTGTCGCGTGTAGATGTAACAGAGAAGAAAGAGTGAAGCGTCCAGGTGCATTTGTTGATATACTCACAAACGCTCCCTGTTCATATGTGGCTACTCATGTTTACATGTTTCCACGTGGAGGTCCGTCCGTCTGCGTCTACACCTTGGCTCTCTCTGCCTATCTATATGCGGCTGAAAAGTTAAGCCTGCGCGCTATCCTCTGGATGCGTGCATGGCGGTGCCCTCTGTCGCACTCAGAGTCTACGCTGCTGCAGTTCTCCGAGTTTCTGTGGCTGTGACCTCCTCCCGCCATCAGCAGTTGCTGCTGGTGCAGTCTCGACTCTTCCCTGGCGTAGCTGCTGCTGCTCCTGCCCCTGGTGCTGCGGGTGCTGCCCGTCAGCTGTCTGGTTTAGGTGTACCGTTTTTGTTTCAGCTGCTCTGCTGGATTCTGTCGTCTCTGCTGCTGCTGGCGGTACGCTGTGTTCTGCGCCTGTCCCGTTCCTTTTCTCTCCTGCGCTGCTTCTGCTTATGCGAGTTCTTCCTCCTGCCGCCTTCTGATCGTCGCCGTCCTGCTGCGGGGGTGGTTCATGCGTGGAAAATTGAACGTTCACAACGTGCCGCGGCGTGCAGGCAGAAGTCTCGCCTCTCTGGTCGAAACGCGGAGGTGTTTACGTTGCGGGCTGGATAGGCAGCTTTGCCAGTTACGTCTGCTAGTTCTGCTGCTTCTGCTTGTTCTGCTGCCGCTGCTGCTTGCAGTGTCCAGGGCTGTGAATGGCAGCAGGTGACGCCCGCATACCTGCTGAGTAGTGAGGCGGTAACTGCCCTGCCTGCCTCGGTCGCTGCGAGTTTCCACTATATACAGCAGAGCGACGAGGTGCAGCGGTCTGCAGCTGCGCATCTTAGTACTTCCGCAGCAGCAGTAGATGCCTTCTGTCGATCAACAGGAAGAAGTGTACTGCTGGACCCGTGGCCGCAGCCGTCGCAGGATTGCAAGCAGGTGCTGCCTGCGCTGCAGGGCGTGTGCAGCAGCGGCAGCAGCGGAGACTGCCACGAGAGCGAGAGAGGGAAGTTGGGAAAGCAGCGGCAGCAACGAGAACCCCAGAAGTCGAAAAAGAGCGACAGCTGCGGCTGCCGACGGTGCAGCAGCTGCGCCCTCCCGCTCTACGCGTGCACGTGCTGTGCGAACGCTTTCGACAAGGGCTACGCCCAGGCCGTGCTGTTCAGCAGCAGCAGCAGTGGTGTTCGTCAGCCAGCAGCAGTAGAAGCAACAGGGGCTGGGGTGACCGAGGAGTCAGCAGGTCGTGAGCCTCCTGCAGACGTAGGAAAAACTCAAAAGCTGACGACGTCGGCAGCTGCTGCACCGCCTAAAGACTGCTTCCCGAGGACGTGTGATGCTGCGGCTTCCGCGGCGCTAGCTTCCGACTCCGTCGATACTACAACAACCCCGGGCAAAGGAAGGCGCGGTGAAACTGAGAAACGTACTGACGACTGTGAAGCTGCTGCAGCAGCAACAGCAGGAAAGGACGACGCAGCCGGGCCTGCAGCAGGGCCAGCAGCAGGCGAGAACGCGAACGCTGCGCGTCCTCGTGTTTCTCTCGAGGTTGTCGCAGAGCGACCCCACGGCTACGAGCTGCTCGAGAGCCTCTACGGAAGGTACTGGAAACAGCAGTACGAAGACGCAGCAGCAGCAGTTGCCACTGCTGGGACAGCCCCAGCGTCAAGACGTTCCACAGGCGCAGCAGCAGCCGACACAGGGAACTCGCCTTGGTCTAGCAAGTTGGAGACGCTCTTCACGTCCGTGGTCCATGGCATTGCATGCAGAACTCGGTGAGATAACAACGACCCCACCACATAATCTACACATTCCCACGTCGTTCACGCTCATGCACATATACATATATATATATATATATATATACATATGTATGTTTGCTGTCGAGTCGTAATATGTACTGCTACACGGGTAGGTATGTGTGCATGTATGTATACAAACCTCTATTTCTCTTGTGGAGACGAAATATATATATATGTACACATGTACACAGACACATATATACATGTAAATGTAAATATATGTATATGTATGTACACCAACGTATATATATATATATATATATAGTAGTAG
>KL647317.1:1367897-1421950 GCA_000727475.1 Sarcocystis neurona | reverse complement strand
TACATAGTAATAGTAAATATATGTATATGTATGTACACCAACGTATATATATATATATATATATATAGGTGAAGATACACGTTGCAAGCACTTGTGATCTATGTGCATTTACAAGTGTCAGTTTAGGGCACGCATGTATACTTTGCCGTGTTGAGTGGCGTGTGAATGTGTCTCTCTGTGTCTCTCGCTCTTTTTCTCTTGCTCTGTCTCTATATACGTGCGTACGCGATAGTAAATACCTCTCGACATCGTCCCAGTACATACATACATACACACATAAATACCAACATACACACATATAAATGCACAGATACAGAGGCACACACGCACAGATGATTTTTGCTCTCCCCCGTGTCTGTCTGTGTATATATGTGCGCATCCACGTGTGTATACGTTTGTATATCGGCACGTCTATACATATAACATGTAGTGTAAGACGATCGTGGGCAGTAAGAAGGTTGCAGGTGGGCGTCAGTTTCACAGCAGGGACGATATGCCACGCCGAGTGGCTGCTGCTGCTGCAGCAGCTCACAAGGGCACGGAGGCTGCTGCAGAAGCCGGAGGCACAGGCCGTAGCAGCGTCCGACGGAGGCGGCCTCAACGGCTCTGCTGAGGTGGCAGTTGTTTCACGCGATACTCTGCCATGCCCCGCAGCTATCTTGTATCAAGCTTGCGTGCGGTGCTGCACAGGCGTGTCTTGAACGGGTGTAATGGGTTGGCCGTTGCTACTGCTTCTGCTACTGTTGTTGTCACTGTTGGTGCTGTTGCTGCTGCTCGTGCTGTCGCTCCTCCCCTTCATGTTGGTGTCGCCGCTGCCGCTAGCGCTTCTGCTGCACGCCCTGGGGCTGCTTGTGTTGCCACGTTTATTGCCGCCGCTGGTGTTGCTGCTGCCCGTGCTGCTGCTGCTGCTGCTCGTGGGGCTGCTGCTGTTGCCGTCGCTGGTGTTGTGGGTCGCTCTTGGTGCAACCTTTGCCCTTGAAGCGGAGAGTACCCGTTGACTTTCACATGTGTGTATGTATATCCTTGCCGTATATATATATATATGTATAGCTTATTCTCATTGATGAGTGCGTCGCTCCCTTGTCTGCCTGTCATGCTTGTGCGCTTTCATGCAGCCTGCGGCTTCACTCGTTGCTGTTGCTGCAGCAGTTGTTCACGCTGTCGTTTTCCAGCGCACGTCTGACTGCTTCCTCCATTAAGGCCGATCTGAGTCTGCTGTTGCCGCCGTGCAACTGGACGCGGAGCAGCTGCGCTAACGAGAACAGCAGAGGGGCTTCTACAAGCTGCAGCAGGCGCCGCACGGGCAGTCCGGTGGACAGCACCACCAGCGGAGACACGCGTAGCAGCAACGACAGTCGCAGCTGCAACGGCGGCACAGGAGCCGCGCAAGACTGCGACAGAGGAGAAGCCAGCAGCAGCAGCAGTGTGTCTCCTGGCATCAACTTTGAAGCCAGCAACCGCGCCAGTGAAGACAGCAGGAACAACAGCAACAGATCCACAGAGAGTGTCAGCGGTGGGAATGATGGGGAGTGTTCTGCAGGCGCGCTGACGAGGACGCAGCTAGAAGCGTGTTGCTGGCCTTCAGCAGCAGTGGCTGCTCCTCTGGCTCGCCATTTGTGGGGTCATGCAAACGCTAGCAGCGAACGAGAAGCTGCGATAGACACTGCGCGACTGCTGCTGCATGCGACGAATTGCGTCACCGCTAGCTGCGATGCCCTGGAGCAGCTTGACCACGTACGTAGGAACGTGTAAAGGGAGCGCAGGCCGAGGCGTGTATTTGTTGCCCCCAGCTGCACGCGAGCAAGTTTCGTACTGCCTGCCCGAACCAACTGCAGAGCCAACCAGAAGCTAGCGATGCGTCCCTGCGAGAGGAAAAGACTATCCTACTTAGTATAGACACTCACGTCGGCAGCTCCCATGTGTGTGTGTGCACTCCTATTAGCGCAACGAAAATACCAGGCAGAAATGCATGCGATGGAATTTTGGTCAGGCTTGAGAAGGCAGCAGAGAGACACGCGAAGGACTGACGGCTCGTACTCCGGTTCAGAAGCCGGCGGTGTATGTACACCGGGAAAGTCGGTGAACGTACACTGGGTGAGGGTGCACCTGAGCAGGTTGCTGCTGATATTCATGAGAAGAGCGTACATACGTGTACGTTTGCGCGTATGCCAGAGCAACACGGCAGGAATACACTGCAAGAGTTAGCCGTCTGCAAGTGGGGAAGTAAGCTGTACAGACACCTGAGAAGTGCACTGTCAGGTCACCGGAGGAAGTCGCCGTCGAAACGAGGTAGCTAGCGCCACCGTATTAAATGAGCTAGCCGCCGGTGCACCTGAGAATCGAAAGATCACTGCAGAGCTAGCTGCACCGCAGATGAGACGCGAGCGACGACGTCGCTTGCTGCAGGTACAGCTGAAACACGTGGGCTTCGTCGATACACCTGGAATCCTGGTGTCGATACACCGGAAGCTGTGGTTGCAACTGACTCCCTGGCTAGCTACTTAAACTACTCGTCTGAGCGTCTCCCCCCCGCACATTTTTAGTACATTTTTTGATGGTCATATTCTAGCTCGAGTTGAAGCAGAGAATTGCCAAGTATTTCTAGACGTACGTACCTCGGCGCGGGCCACGTAATACGTATGCGTGTACAGACTCCCTTGTGCATGCTTTCGCGATAGTAGGCATATATACGGACACATACACACCTGTATACACACGTGTTACATGTTTATATGGAATCGCGTACGCCAAGAGTGTGGACAGGTGCGGAGTTGGCGAAGCGGAAGGACCAACGAATTCTGCGTGGTAGCCATGTGTTTGTCTGTAATATACGTAGACACTATGAGCTGTCTGTGAACAGAGGGACGTGCATATATATATCGCCAGTGAGGCTGGGATAGCGAATGTAGACACGCCGTCGGATACACTTACGAGAGGTGCTTAGCTGTGTCTGGCTCGGACAGGGGATGTAGACACGCCGACGGATACACTTACGAGAGGTGCTTAGCTGTGTCTGGCTCGGATAGGGGATGTAGACACACAGGTGGATATAGTTACGAGAGGTGCCTAGCTGTGGCTTCAATAGTGGCGCGCGTCTGTTGTCAAACCGCTCTTCCTGTGGAGCCTTGTCGCTGGCTTTCTTCAATGCTACTCTGAAGATCAACGTGCCTTTCACACTACCGTGTGTATACATCTGCACAAGAAAAGTAGAATTGGATATGGAGGAATAGGACGCAGAGGGAAGCGGTCGCCTTTTGCTGCTGCTTGTAGAAGCGGGCCAGAAAAAGCGGGAAGGAGCGCACGCGCAGCAGCAGAGCCGTGGACGCGAAAACGGATGGACGGAGAAAGGAACAAGCAGGAGCAGCTGCAGCAGGAAAAGCAGCAAATAACAGCGAGCTGAAGCAGGGGGACCACGACGAGGTCCTGCAGCTGGCACTCGCTCAGATACGGTTCTTCGTACTTGACGCCACTGGTAATTATATTGCACATCTCACACGTACATGTATATGTATATACGGTTGCGTATATACAAGCTTACCTGGAGTTCTACGTAAACAAGTGCACGTATCTGGCCGCGTTCACACACGCTTGGACAGCTCAACGTACGTCTGTGTGTATGAATGTATGTACGTGTGGATGTATGTCTATGTGTGTGTGTATGTATGTATTTGTGTATGTGTGGGTGGGTGTGTAGTGTCTGTGCATGTGCGTATGCTTGTGTGTATGTCTTTGTGTATCTGTGTAGGTGTGTAGATGCGTGTGTATGTATCTATGTATGTATGTATGAATGTATGTATGTATGTATACATCTGTGTATTTGGGTATGTGTATATATACGTGTATGTGTGTATATATCTGTCTGCGTCTGCGTATGTATGTCGACGTATGTTTGTATGTGTACCTGTGCGTAGGCGTATATATACACCTGTTAGTGTGTGTATGTATTATGCGAGCATACGCTGTCTGTACCAAAGCAGGTGAGCGCGGACACATGTTCCCCGCGCACAGGCATACACTGGTGTACTTCTGCGTGTAGACCTCTGCCGTGTATCTCTGCTATAGCTCTGCCTGCACGCGTATGTATATGGATTTACTTGTATGCGTGCGTACGTATACTCAACGCAGGTATATCTGTATGTGTGTGTGTAGGAGCCTGCGTGCACCTAGAGTTGCGGTGTCTGCGTCCTCCAACACACGTTGATTATTAGCGTGTGTTGCCTCCTGTTTGCCTTCGCCTTCGGTGAACACCAGAAATATTGCATCCACAAACTGACGCTGTAGAGATGTAGCAGTCAGTCCCGCTAGCGACGGTTGCTCGTGCCTTTGCAACTTGCTGCTGCTCGTAAGCCAAGGTGTGCCGCAGGAGCACCCATCTCTGTGTGGAAGGCTGCCGGCTGTTTCCCGGCTGTATGCGGCGTCCTCTGCTGCTGCTGTTGCAGCTGTTCTTGGGAAGGCCACACGCTGCCTGCAGGAGGGACTATCTGCGCTGCTGCCGCTTGACAGGACGAAGAAGAAAAAAAAGAAGCCAAAAGGTACAACAGCTGCAGCGGCTGCTGCGCCTCTCCCGCGCACCTCTTTGGGACCAGACATCTACCAGGGAAAACGTACTTTGGTCTCTCCGTATGTCTGTGTGTGTGTACATACATGTGCAACAGGATATTCTGGAGTGTACACGCAGCAGCGGCAATTTTGGTGCTCGTGGGGCAGCTGAAGGACTTTTTGCTTACCTTAAAAAGACTACTCAGTTGACTTGCAGAGGGAACAAGCGTGTGGCGTCCTTTTGTGTGGGTGTATATATTTAAATCTGTGTAGACGCTCCTAGGTCTATCCGTGCACAAGTACCAGCCTCTCTAGTACTAGGGATAGAGAGAGGGAGGGATAGAGGCGCGCACGTATTCACGCCAAGACACGCCCACAGACAAGCACGCCTACACCACAGAACAAAGGATATCCACATCTATATATGCTTGCATATATATGTACATATATATATATATATATGTACGTGCCTTCGTGTTGAAATTTTGCAGGTGTGTGGTCGTTGCTGTGGACGCGAACAGGATCGCAGTGCGCATCTGAGCGCCGGCGCTTCTGCAGTTGCGGAGCTCATGCACAGCCTGAGAGGCAGCTTTTTCTCTTGTGTCTGAATATCTGTTGGATGTAGGATCTAGGGAGCATTCGGGATTTCTCCGTGTATATATCTGTCTCTCTCTATATATATATATGTCTTCGCCTGTGTCTACATTTATCGTATCTGTCTGTGTGTGTATAGGTAAAAAGGTATCTTATATGTTCGCATAGATGTAAGCGTGGCCTCTGTCTACGTAGGAGAGTTTGGGCGAATATGTGCGTGTTTCTCGTCTGTCAGTCTTTTGCGGTGTATGTGCATTTCATGCATGTCGTACAGTACGCGTCCCACCGGTGTCTGCATGCAGACTGTCTGCACGAGGCTTGTCTGGCTAGATGTGTACATCCACGTGAGGAGTTCACGTGACCCACGTGCCTCTGCCCACGCCACCGGGGTTCGTCCGCAGACATGTATGTAAATATATATATATATATATGTATATCTAGGTATGTGTGTCTGGCTCGGTTACGTAATATTTGTACAGGGGGTTACTCTCCGAGGAAAACTCGGCCTTCACACGCCACGCAGACAGATTTACACCTATGGTATCATATTCACACGCACGAGTACATACATGCGTATACATATGTATGTGTGTATGAATAGAGCCATAAGTGCGAGAATACGGGTCAAGAAGTATGTGATGGGGTGTCTAGGTACTGTGTAACAGTACGTCACGCCTGTGCTTATGTGCACAAGTGTAGTCACGGCGATTTGCAGCGAGAAGAAGACCGCTTCATATGGAGCGCGGCACTCTTGACGTTTCTGCGCGAGCGCACTGCGCGTCTCTGGGGCTGCATGCGTGTGGCGCCCTCGCGTGATGCAGGGCTTCTCCGTTTTCTCCGCATACGTACGGGCAGAGAGACAGAGAGAGAGGACGAGGAGGGAAAAGACGACCGGCGTAGGCGCGTGCGCCTACAGAGTGTGGAGAGTGTCACTGCAGGAGACGCTCAGCACAGGACACGTTTTGTTTTCCTGTTTTCGTTTCTTTGCAGTTGCTGGCGCTCCGTCTACGGCAAGTGGCGCGCCTGCTGCCGGGAACTGCGTCCCTGTCCTTTCTCTATGGGACGCGCTGCACGTGCTCGCCTCCCTCGGTGCCTCCCCTCTCATCATGGCAGCAGCTGCTGTCGGAGCAGTGATGGCGGTACGTCAGGCCTTCCGGCCCTCTGGACACGTTTGTAGGTAAATGTGAGTTTACGAAGAACTATTCACCGGGAGTAAAGAAGTCCGGTTGCTGTCTAAAATCGCCGACTCTACTACCACATGTTGTATTACCTGTGTCTGTTTGCGTCTCTGTGAATATATGTCTGTGCAGCGTATCCTGCTCGCTGTATGCTTTTATACGTGTGTGCATATGTGTGTCCTTGTGTGACGTTCTATGTTGGAAGAAGGCATATATATATATGTATATATGTATATACACGCATATGCGTGTATGTAAAAATGTTTAAAGGGAAGGTACTGTGTGAGTGCAGGCACGTCCAGTCGACGTCCTGCAGAAGAATACCACAGCAAAAGTAGCAGAGGTGCTGGAACCCTTTCCACGGCAGTCAACGCCTTCAGCTGCAGGGGAGGCAGCCCCCGAAACGGATGCAGCCTGTGCGCCTGTA
Organism: Sarcocystis neurona; assembly: GCA_000727475.1. Taxonomy (NCBI): domain Eukaryota; phylum Apicomplexa; class Conoidasida; order Eucoccidiorida; family Sarcocystidae; genus Sarcocystis; species Sarcocystis neurona. The sequence goes on along the minus strand of KL647317.1, from coordinate 1,415,212 downwards.
CACGACAACGTTGGTGCACCTAGTCGTGTGTGCACGTGTACAGATATATATAGGTATATCTACAGGCAGAGAAAGAGAAATACATATATGTGTCATGTGTACGTCTCTCTGCGTCTTCCTGTGCAAGTGTGTATATACGAGTATGTACATAGATCTACAAGCATCGACATAGATATGTATGTGTAGTCCGTAAGTTGAACAGATGTTGCTTGCTGCTTCGATGCACGTCTGGACGTGTCAGGACAACGGCGTTCCGGCACCTTCCGGAGCCCCACGTACGTGTGGGTGTAGCTGACAAATCTACTCCACGTGACGCATGCGCTAGTGATAGTCTGGGCTTCTCGGCTGTCTGTGCGGCTTGGTGTGCCTTCTCCCGTGCCCTACGAGTCCAGGTGCGGGGCACTTGTGAAACCGCATTTATGTGGTTGTACCTTTGTTTATAGTTATGTGTATATTTGCATGTGTCCTCGACTCAGATAGATGTCGTGAACCTGCATACATGTGTATTAGTGTGTGTGGACACTTCGTGTTTGTGCCCGTGTGTCACTCCCGGGGCCACGGAAGTATTTTAAACAGATACGCATACGCAGAAGAGACGCGTCTTGCACGTGAGTCCGGTTCTGTGTTGTCAGGTATACGCACGCGGCAGAGGTCTCCGTACATTTCAGATGTACGCAAAACAGTGTTTTTCTGGTACAAAAGGAAGCCGATGCCCCTGTTTGCTGCTGTTGTGCTTCCCAGGTGGTAAGAGGGAGGCAGCCCTTGTTTCACAAAGCAATAGCTGGACTTGTTGGTGCCCTTGTGAAGGCCTTGCAAAAGGTGCAGACAACGGTGAGCGGGGCACAGGGACCACGCATGTGAACTGTTTCTCTGGTACTGAACTTGTTCTCCCATTAAATTTTGAGATTGACAGGTGATCTCTCTATGCGAGTGTTGGCAGGGAGGTAGCTGCTAGCGCTTACCTTTAGAGGCAGTCGTAGTACATCCGTAACTTTTGTGTGTGTGTGTGTGTGTGTGTATGTGTGTATGTGTGTGTGCTTGCCCGTTGGTATCTGTAATGCTCCTTGTTGTGGTATTCTCTTGCTGTCGAGCGTTCTGCTGATGTCCAGCCTTCTGCTGCAGTCTAGCGTTTTGCTGGCGCACGAAGGCTGTCCCGGCACTGCTGCTATGGGCACCTTCCTGATCGTCTCTGTTGCGGATGCTGCTCTCGTGCTGCTGCTGCGGTCGCTGCTGACGCCGATGTAGCCGGGGCCGTTGTTCCTGTTGCAACAGCTGCATCTGCAGCGGCAGTTACTCTGCAGGAGACGTGGGAACCGTGATGCTGCTGCTTGCTTTGTGTAGCTGAAGGAGGAGGCGCAGAAGTGTGCGCAGGCAGCGGAGATCCTGCTCCGTGAAGAAGGAGGGACAACAGGCAGCGACAAAAAGAAGGATGGGGACGAGCTCGCTGATGTAGATGGCCATCCCCCTGTACCGGTGCCGTGGCTGCGTTGTCCTCGTGCGGCGTCCTCTTCTGAGGCTGCTGCTGCTCCTGCCACTTCTGAGGGACGCGAAGCAGATTTTTGTGCACAGCAGGACGTCTGTGCGCGGGAAGAAGACGAAGAAACACAGCTATTCCACACCCTATGGAATGTCAAAGTAGGTCTTCCACAGCCCTCCTCTCTTCAAGCGTCCACACACAAGCGTGGAAGACTCTATTACTCACCTCTTTCTCTCTCTCTTGCTGTGTGTGCCGACAGCGCCGTGAGGGAGTACGACAACTCTACACATGAAGACAGCGCGCAGTGTATATCGAAATATATGAATTTATCTATACGTACTCATTACTGAATATACGCGTAGACAGATGTGGGACAACAGTCCTGGACGTAGAGATAATCAGAAGTTTCAGTCTCCTCCTGCGTCCGTCGACAAGCGTGTAGAGCACATTGCAACATCCTTTCGTACCAGTACCAAGATTGTCGAACTTGCCGTGGCTGAGTAGGTCTGGCTGCAGCAAAGCCCTCATATCTACGTAATAGCATGTGTCTCATCTCTGGCGCAGAATTAGGGTAATCTGCAGTACCTACGGAGGGGACCCCTACAGGGTCACTATGTGCTGCCCGTCCTCTGCTCGTAGATGGACACTGCCTTCGTCCATTTTCCACAAAGAGGGAACTCTTTGTAACGCTGGTGTGGCCCAATGCGTGCTTCGTTCTCGCGTCCTTGGTAAAATTGTCGCATTCGATCGAACCATCTTCATCTTCGCGTGATGCAGGCCTGCTTCACTTTGCAGACGTTCCCACTGACTGCATCTGCTGGTTCTATCGTGTGCTGTGCAGGGCTTCCCGGCTTCGACGTATAGGCTCCGCCGACTGATATTTTCTTCCTACTCGAAGATTCTCGACGCTCTCCAGGACGTACGGTGGCATGGCACAAGACAAGTTACCTATAAGTCTACGCATGTGTACTGGCTTATCAGTTCCCGTGCATAGGTGTAGTCAGCGGATGGAGACACGTCTATATAAACGTGTGTATACGCGTAGTAGTAGTAGTAGCGTGCCGAGGCGTACAGGCGAGCATGCACACCACGTGGCTCGGGTACCACACAGAAGGATATTAGTAGTGTCCGGGCGGACGCATGTGGGTTATCTGATATACGCACGTAAACGCACGTACAGGTGTGGGCGCCCCCGGCAAACGTTTGTGCCACCATGCGTGCGATGACATAGCCACCAATTTTCCGGATGTTGCAGCAGAATGCAGCCGTGCAGCTGTGCTTGTTCTGCATGCGCAAAATCTGCCGAGCGTGTCACGTTGCGCCGTGCACTTCGAAGAGAAGGGATGGTTCTGTCCAGTTTGATGCCTCCGCAGAAATGGTCCCCCCTGCGCTACCGCCGGGTACGCTGTACGTACACCGGAGCACGCGGCACAATTCGAAGTTCGTGTAGGCACGTGCATGTACGTGTGGCTGCACACGTGGGTTTGAGTGCATGTGTGCCTGCCCGTATGTGGGTGTGTGTATACGCGCGCGCCCGCGTACGTGTACGCCCGTTTGTGAATATGGCTGTATGTCTTTGTGTACCTCTGTGTGTGTAAGCGTGTGGGTGTGTCTTTACGTGTATATCTCTCTAGTCAAATGTGTGTGTGTGTGTATGTGTGCGTGCGCCGTCCTGTTGACCTGTTTTCTGCGCACTCTGCGGCGACTGCTCTGCAGACATACGCAGTCCGGTGCAGATGGTTTCAGGAAGCGACTGATACGGACACCATCGACTTATTCCTAGGATTATGAAACGAAACACCGACTTTGCAGCGTATAAGGCAAGATCAAGGAGCAGGGCGAAACGTGCGTCCAACAATTGAACGCAACATTCACGAGGAAGCCTGCACAGCAAAACACAGTCACCCCGCAAGGTGTCCGCCTGCATACATATATATATATATATATGTAATGATATATGCATATCTGCACACTGCTGAAGAGACGGAAATGCATACGGAGGACATTCTTTAGTGGTCCGCGCATGCGCTCCGGGTATATACATATATATATATATATATATATATATATATATGTGTAGGTATATGTGTTCATCCATATGTACATATATACATATGTATGTATATACACATATGTATATGTACATGTATAGATTCATAGATACACCTGTCGTTGACCAGACACTGGTGCGCAAGTCGACGTATCTTCCGGTGTAAGTGCGCCTAACCCTATGCGAGTATATATTCAAAGGGACTTGCATGTACGCACACATGGCGAAAATGCGGGGAGGTACGGATAAAGGCAGATAGGTACTGTTGTTTTTCTTGTGTTTTTCGATAATTGACGTGACACGAGGCAGCCGCTGGCAGCACTGCAGAGCCTCTGGACTGGGAGCGGCCCAGTGTTGTTTGAGTCGTGCTGAGCTGCGCTGTGCACGCTTTACCGGCGGTGTGGCGTGATCAAAACGCACTGATGCTGAACAGCTCGTTCTGCGGTGTTTTTGACGTGCACCCTCATTTCCTATTCGTTCCCGTCATTCACCTTTGCTGGTGCGTTCGCAGTAGTTTTTTTGTAAGACACCGCTGAACTGCAGGTTCTTTGCGTTCGTCTTCTGCTTGTGTAGATTCGTCTTCTTATCCCAGCGCTTTTTTCCTTATTTTTGATCTTCCGTCGCATCTCGTGCGCAAACATCACACAGCGCTCCTTCCCTTAGTTTTTTTCTCAGAGCAGGACGCTTTTTTGTAGCCGTTTGACGTTTTGTGCTGACACCATTGTAGTGTGGTGTACAGAATGGCGTGCATGTCCGTAAGACTCAGGCACACATGCGTGGACGTGTCCGTGGAAGTATACGTTTATACATCCGCGCGTGTTAGCAATTACGTGTTGAGCTGCTTGCGGACAATCGTGCTTGGCGAGCACGCGTGCACTTGTGCCTAACCGCGTTGAGGTTTGCTTCTCTTCTGGTCACCAAGAGGCGGGACGTCGGTCCGCAACACAAGGCCCAAATGATAATCGGACACGTGTGGCGAACCAACGCAGTTTTAATACGTTCTTCTGCCGGTGCGTCCCTGTCACACTTCTTGCATGCAATGCGTGCAAGTGTGTACTAACGAATAGCCACCATCACTCGACTTTGGGATCTGCTGTTGGGACGTGCACGTAGTTGTGGTGCTTTTAGTGCACTTTTATATACGCTTTTAGTCTAAGTCACCAGCACTTCCTCACGCCCTTGCTTACGAAACCCCTCAGAAAGAGGCTTCTACCTGCCTATCTAGGATACAGATGATCGATCAGGTGCGGCACGGCGCGCGGGAGGACACGGTAAACGTGCTGGAGTGCACATTGTCGAGTCGCACACAGTGGTACACAGACGTCCACATTATCGGCATACAAAATATACCGTGGCGACCTTAAGTGTCTGCAACATTGTGGCTCACGTCTCGTCCAGGCAGAGCAGCGAGTCAAGTGTAGTGTACATACATATATACATATATATACTGCAGAAATACATGTTCCACAACGTGTTCGGCGTATGGAAGTGCATATATACCTATATGTGTCCCTAATTTACAAGGACGCTTCCTGTGAGGGTACCAGGTCAGAGACGACAGTTGTGCGGTACGTTGACGTTGCCGGGGGTGCCAGCGATGCGCGGCTGGCTTCCATTGGTGAGCACTACGCCGTAGAGCAGAAACGGCGCGCAATTCAGTTTGGACCCGTTGCTTCGTCGATGGACAGCCCGGAACAGCGGCCCGCTGCGTGTGAATTATCGGCGCGTTCGCGTGTGTGCGTGCACAGAGAATGTAAGGTTCGCGTGCAGTCAGTTCTGCACTGAATTATAGAGATACAGTTTCCGTTGTATATGTAAGTCCAATGCATAACTGCGAGGAAGCTTTACCCGGAAGCCACGATGTAGTGAAACTCAACCTCCGGGACAGAGGTGAGAAAGTCTGGCGTACGCTGGGAGCCTGTTTCACCAGTGCAGAGAGTCAATTTTCTTTGACATACAGCCGAGAAGTGACGGGCTATTCCTTACCAACGGGAATCTTGTGCGCTCCTGTCAGAGTTGCGCAAGGTACTACGACTACTTGTAGAGGTATCGCACGTTGGCGTGACGGAGAAACACGTTGAGCTTGCAGATAAGTGAAGGGTTGTGCGAATACGCCCTCTTCACGTTGAATGAGGAGGCAGACCATCAGCGGGGGGCCGGGAAAGGTGAGGGAATAAACCACCAAAAGAACGTTGAGGGGATGGTTGTTTAAAGAAATAGCACTCTCACGCGCTCAGGGTGCGCGTCGAACACTCACTCTTTACGAGTGTCACTAAAGTTTCAGTCTCAATCGCACCGTACGTTGCCTTCGGTGCTAGGCGGGGATCAACTCCGCCTTGTCGCCACCTCCCAGCTAGGTCGATTTAACTCTAACGTTTTTACGCTGTACACGGTACTATACCCAGCTCTTAGTCTGTCCCTATGCAGTGCCCCTGTTTTAGCATAAATGCGGTGGATCTCCCCTCGTTTTTCGTCTGCGGTCTTCCCGGTTCCGCTGTACGCGCACCCCGCTTCTCGCGTCGTATCTTCTGTGACAGTTCGACAGCCTGTATCAGTCGGGCTCTCTGCTGAATGTGCATTTGCCATTGAGATTAATCCATACGTTATTAACAATGTTATTCCTCTTTTTTCAAACTCTGAGTGGCAACCAGTCTCACAGATTGCCTTGCCCCGTAGCGTGCCATTTGCACAGACTTCTACGTTGCGTTGAGTTTACGAAAATTGCTTACAGTCCGCCTTCTGCTAACCATCGAACCCCCGTGCACTTCAGAACCAAGCAAAACATTGGACGCTCCGCCTGCTGCTAACGCCCACATTTTCATGTCGCTTCGAAGGGTTTTAGATTTCGCATGAGGACAACACTTTGCCATGGAGGGTCGCCTGAGCACAGCTCTAATGTAAGCAGTCTTCCACGTCACGTTGTAGAGCCCCTCCATAATTGTACACTCTTTTTCATCTTTTCTGGAAACGCACTCATTTCGCTGGAACTTAACGGGAGTTCACAAAAGTGATTTTGCCCTCGCGATCAAGGCGAAATGTCTACGACGTCACTCAAACGATAAACTCCTTGGCGTTGAGGCCGCAGTGTCAAATGCACCTGAGACAAAGGAGAATTTTACCTCTCCGTACCTATCGTCCTTATGAGCTGACAGTACTCATGGACATTTCACACTGGACAGTTTCCTTAAGAGCCACTGACGCCGCCATTCACCCGCTGTCGCTTCCGTGTTAGAAGTATAGTCGGCTCCGTCGCCGTGTGTGACCTTCATTTACCCTTCCCGTCAAGCAGAGTTCATTCAGAAAACTCACACACAGACAACTTGCTAGCCACACGCTTGTGATACCTTGTCCGGAGACACACTACGTAATAGTAATTTCAGGTCGTTAGATTGTAATAACGATGGGTGAAGCCCAGGAAATGTCTAACTTGTGCGAAACAAATTCAGGTGCACCGACAGTGCGTCGAATGTAATGTCGCCCACCAGAAACCACACGAAATTTATTTGTGCCTTTGAACTAGAAGTATCGCGTGCGCGAATGGCCATCGTATGTCTAAAAATACTAGTCACGTACGGCCGACTCATGACTAGCGTGTTGAATAATCGACTAGTCACTGACGCGTTTCGCTTCGAATGGGAGGCGGTCGCGCTGGCATTCTACACCCTACTGCTGGTCCGCAGATATCTTGTCTCGATTGTCGTTCCCACAATGTCCGCCGACACCTGTATGGTTTACCTATTTCGCGATTGTCTCCTATATTCAGTGTTCTTTTGAGGCAGAAGTGAGTTGCCTTTGCCAATGTATTTATCCCTTTTGCTCACTTAGTCAACACAACTTGAATTTCTTGCGACGTCGGCGACCATTCAATTTTGAGCTTGCACTGTCTTGTCGAGCGTTTGCCTGATTGTCTCGCTGCGTTATGCATGCGAGGACATGCAGCCGCCTTTTCAAGACAACCTTTCGAAGGCTACTGTTAATCCATTCATTTAGTCGGATGTTAGTCATCCGTTCTTGTCCCTTAATGTAGTTGACTAGAAGTCTTGCTGTGTTGTTGTAAATTCTCTGCAAACGCCTAGGACAAAATGACGAGTGTGTCGTCTTGTCTGCAACGTGTGGAGGCCTTTCCGCGACTCTCTGGACATACAAGGCGAAAGAAAAAGGTAATTCGTGCCTTTCACCGAGTTCTCGCGCCGCCAGCGCCGCCTACTTCCGTCGCGGTTCCACATTCCGGAGAAGGCGATTCTCGGAGTTGTGGCGTTTCAGCGGCAACAGGTGCCGTCCCGTCCGTCATTCCCGTCTCTTACGCGTACCCAACGCACAAGCACTTCCTCAGTCTTAGTCTCTCTCATTCATCCGCTTGTTACCGTCGACCTGCTTCATTCTGCGTTCCTGTGGCTCCCTCATCAAGTTCCCGTCGTGTCGATGCTACTGTCGCTTTGTCGTGTCCTTATTTTTCTCCCTACGATTTCGCTTCTTCGCTGTCGTCTTCTTCCGCCTTCCCTCTTCTCTGGATACTACGGTTTCGCTCGTTGTCTTGTTCACCCACGTCTTCACTGCAGCGTCACTTCGGCAGCAGAAATTCTCCTTGCCACAACATGCAGAGCTCCAACGTCCTCCCGGTTCGTCCCCGTCCGCTTTCCTCCCATGTGCCAACACCTGGCCACCGGGGCCTCTGTGTTTGCTCTGCTGTCGTGGTCCACGCGGCTTCATGCGCTGCTTGTAACCTGCCAGGATACCGTATAATCCTTCCTAGTGCAACAGTACTTGCTGGTGCTGCTCGTAGAGCATCGTGTACCACTACTTCTCCTTGCAAAACACCCGCACTTGCTTCTGTTGACCGTTCTCGCGGATCGGAAGTTACTGCTGCTGCTCCTCGAGCGTTTGCTTCTGCTGCTGCTACTGCTAAGGCGCGAACAGACTCTTCGCGTTTTACACCAACTTTCTGCCCTGCAGCATTTTCCAGTGTTGCCGGGGCTTTTGTCACATCTTCTTCTGCTTGGGCTTCGCCTTCTTCTCCAGCAAGCCCGTCTGCTGCAGATCCCGCAGTCCCTGCGACGGCGTCTGCAACGGAGCCTTTCGCTGTTGGGCTACCTACGCGTGCGGGGGTCACTGCAGCATCTGTATTATATCGCTCACTTGCATCAGCGGTAGTGCGGCATCTACGCGCTTCTCCCGCTTCCGCTCCTTCGTGCCTGCTCCACCCGGCGACTTGCCTTTGTCCTTTATCTCGCCATCCGATTTCCTATCCCTTGTCACCTCATCCATATACGGCTTCCTCTTCTTCAATTCGTCGTCCATATGCTTCCTGTCCCCTGCGGGCTTGTGGAAACGAGCACGCTGCCTCTGTATATAGTCATTCTTCTGCTTCCCCATATTGCCCTTTCTTCCCTGTCGCACACAGATGCCCTTCTTCCGTTTCCGCGCCGCACGCAGCAACGAAGGTACCAGCCACTTTTTTGACACATAACGTTGCCGTAGCAGAAGCTACGGGAGACCCAGAAGCTGGATGTGCAGCAGAAAAGTGCTCAAAATTTGCAGTAGCAGTCTACACTGCGCTAGGGAGTGCACTGGTAAAGAAAGGATGTGCAGCAGGAAGACGTACAGCAGCCGCTCCCGCAACAGGCGCAGCAGATGCAGCAGCACTGGCAGGGGAACCCCCGTACAGACCGTCTCACGTAGCACCACGTACACCGTCGAGTGCACCTGCATCCCGTTATTTGCACTGTACTCGCCTTCGTTTCCGCCCTGACCTTCTCCGTCTTCTTTCTCCGTCGCCACCGATGCTTGGAGCTGCCGCCCTACGGGCCGCAGCACAGACGGCAGCCCGGGCTGCTGCGCATGGACAGGCATTTTCACAGGTCCACCGGCACCAGAAGCAGCAGGTCGCACAGCGGCAAGACCAGAAGACGCAAATGCCGCAACGACAACTGCAGCAGCAAGTGCAGGACAACCAGCACAAGCAAGACGATAGCCACCTGCAGCAGACGATGAGGCCTCTGCAGCACCACCAGTCAAACTCGCTCGCTTCGCATGCATTAGAGCTTCGACCAGCGCAACTGCGCCGTGGAGGATTGCTCAAGCGGCAGCAGCAGCAGCGCGCACGAGACTTCCTGCAGGAGCAGAACGCAAATCAGCGGGACCCCCTGCAATTGAAACAAATCCGACTTGCGCAGCAGCAACAGCTCGACGCCCAGCAACGTCAGCGGCTCCCAGGCCAACAGCAGCAGACGCGCGTCCTCACGCCGCCGCAGCAGCAGCTCTTACGTGCACAGCACCATGGGCACATTCACGCGCAACAGCAGCTACAAGCGCGGCAGAAAGATGCGCAGCAACAGGACCTGCAGCAGCAGTATGCACTGCAGCAGCACGCGCAGCAGCAGCATGCGCGGCAGCAACTCCTGCCGCACAGGCAGCCTCACCCGTTGGTGCGGGGACAGCTGCCGCAGCAGGACCTGGGTGGACAGCTGGTCCATCTAGGTCCTCAGCAGGTTTTTTTTTTCAGCCGCCACCGCAGATGCGTCAGCAGTGGCTGCAGAAGCAGGAGGTACAGATTCAGCAGCAGCTGCACCAGCAGCTTGCTGTTCATCCGTCCGTGTCTTCTGCTGTGCCGCGCACGGCATTCGGCTTCGATAGTGAAGCTGCGGCTGGTCTTGCCGCTTCCTCTCACTTCGCCTCCAACGATCGCGGTGCTGCTACTGCTACGACCCCAGAGCAGCGTCCCTTTGCTTTCCGACCATGGTCAGCAGCGCCTGCTGCTTCCCCTGTTGAAGGAACTGCTGTCACTGGTCCAACCGCCGCCGCTGCTGTTCTGCGCGGTGCTGGTGGTGTTCTGCGCCCGGCGGCCCTCGTTACCGCTGCGGCAACAGCTGCGAAGGCAGTGCCGCAACAGCAGGAAGGAGAGAGTGATAGACACGGACTGCTGCTGCAGGCTACCGGAGGAAGCCAACTGCCCTACATCCACCGACAACAGTATTTTCCCACTGCTGTGAGTGTTCCAGTTGCAGTATACGTGGCGCATGCACAGCGTCTTGCAGCTGCCGCTGCCAAGCATATCGTCCTCTTGTCTATCTCCTCTCCAGATGTACAGCCTGTACCACGTGACGTTTCCGTGTCCTCTTCTTCTCCCTCCTGTTCTGCATCTTCCTCGAGGGAAAGTATTTCATTTTCGCAGTGCCTGAGCGGCAGCGCCCCACCAGACACGACTTTGAACTGGATATACGTTCAACAGAAGCGCCGAAGAGACGGCAGCAGCAGTGCGGCAACGAGGTCACCGGCAGCAGGAGGAGAAGGCGATGTAGGAGCAGCAGCGTCAGCAGCAAGAACAGCCGAAGCCGGCCAAGGGACAGTGCAAGTTCCTCCGATATCTCAGCTGTTCGCGGCCGCTGATACCGTTGCAGAGCAGCTGCTGCCGGCTGCGCTGCAGACGCTGCAGCCGACGCTGGTTGTTTGTCTCATCGATGCGGTGGCCGTGCTGCTGGTGCTTCATCAGCAACAACTCCAGCAGCGTAGACAACAGCAGCTCGCAACAGCGTGCGACCCCGTTCAACAGCAGCGGGAGCAGCACCTGCCGCTACCGCCTTCTCGCAGCTCTTTTTCGCAGCCCACCGCTGCTACGTGGCTGCCGCCGTCTCCATGGCCGCGGTCTGACCTTCTCAACAGCACGTCGCAACAGCAGCACTCGCAGCAGCAGCACTTCCTGCACCAGCCTCAACCGCAGCAGTTCAACCTGTTACGGCAGGCAGATGCCACCAGCGCCTCGCACACACACGGAAGCGGTTATGCGCTGCGGTTGCTGGCAAAGGCTCTTGTTGAAAGATTCGAAGAGGTCTTGCATTTGCTGCCCTTGTGTGAGGTGAGGACTGTAGGTATCTTCGAAACAGCAGCAACGACAGCAGCAGCAGCAGAACCACAACAGAATTTGAAGACGAGCGCCCGCAGCGCCGCCACTTGCAGCATCAGCAACAACAATCCACAATAGAGTCACAATTTCTCAAGCCTTCTCTGCGCCATATGCTACACTGGGACGCACCCTCTGTACACCTTTGTCTCTCTCTGTACGTACACATATATGCATATGTGTATATATGTAATGAGACTGATAGATCAAGCGCTAGAGAGGAATATGTATACACAAAGACATACGAATATATACGCATGTATTCTAGTATCACGTGTCTGCATAGGTGTATGTGTTGTATGCAACCATATATACTAAGGACTACATACCCCTTTATATATGTTTTTGTCGTAACGAGCTACGGGAGTGTGTGGGTAGTAGTGTCGTACACGTGCACTCCTCTTGCTTTCTGCTGCTACAGCTGCGTCTGCCGGAACCGCGCCTACGATAGGGGGGACGCGCTTCTGGTGTGCTGGTGTGTGACCACCTCTTCTGCGTACAAGTCCTTCTGCTTTACATAGCTACGCATTGCTTTCCGCAGTTGACGTCCCCCTGACTCATTCTCCGTAGTATTACGCGTACACATCTCCGTGTCCACCCCTGTGGCTGAACGTCTGATGGAGCATACGCACGCGAGTGCCTTTTGCTTCAGTAGGTGTGCACACGTCCACGTATATGGAGAGATAGGGAGACGGGTACGGAGAGACGCAGACGAGGGGAGACACACACAGAAATAGAGAAGAAAGACGGGGTGAACGAACGAGCGAGAAGGGGCAGAGAAGCCACCGAGAAGTAGAGGTGGGCTGATGGAGAGGACTGTCGAAATGTATGAAATCTGCAGGACTGTTGCTTCCTGCATTTGGTGAACACGTTGCCTGTTCTCCGTGTGTTTACAAAGAAGTGAAGAATTTGTACGAACGTGTACGTACGCGTGTGCGTGTATATCGATATTCACGTATATGTACGTGTGTGCACGTACGTGACGGAGACCTCTGTATATTACAGTATGTATTCAGAAGAGTTCAACCGTGTAGTCACGCCACTACAGGCGTCCGTATACGTCTATATATATAAGTATATCTATGTGTGTACGTGCTGATGTAAACGGACGCATAGACGCGTCTACAGGGACGCATAATATGGGTGAATCTACCAACAGTCGGATGAAAATGTGTTTGCGGGTGTAGTCGTGGATCGAGAATCTGTCCGCATATATTTCTGCATCTGCAGCCGGTGCTGTTCTGCTGGCGACACACGTCTTCCGATGCGTGCGGCACATCGCGTGAGTCTGTCTCTTTCCTTTGTTCTCCCCCATGAGGTGAACCTGTGTGTATCCGTACTGATCTACTAGTTATTAAGCTACACGTGTGTGTGTGTGTGTGTGTTAATATTTACACATACGTGTGTATATACACATATATATATACAGAGAGAGATAGAGACAGAAAGAGACATGCGTAGAACTATATCTTTACGTGTGTCGCTCCATGTGTATGCGTCTGCAGGTGGAGGGGGACACTTGTAAATTCATGTATATCGATATATTTGTGTACTTCTACATTCGAACGAAGTGCGTAGTCAGGTATCCGCCCACGTGAGTTTGTCAACGGTTCGAATAGGTCTGGATTCCGAAACGAACTCAAGTGTGACACAGTGAGCCGCCCCGCGCAGGTGTCTACGGGTATATATATATATATATATATATATATACGTACATCCATCCATACATACGTACATACATGTATGCATATATATATATATATACATTGTACACACTCACATAATACATATATATATATATACATTTATATGTATTAATACGTGGTGCGTTGTAGCTGCCGTGTTACTGCATGTTGTGAGCCACCGTCGATCTGTTGCGTCGTGTCCGCCTGTGCTCTCCACATAAGTCAATATATGAATATGTATTCATCCAAGCACAGGGGAAGTTCCATATTTTGATAGGAGATCTACATGCATTTGTAGAAACACATGCGTATACCTGCGCACAGACGCAGGAATATGTATGTGCGGGTGCTGTCGTTGGTGTTGGCGGTTGTGCTGTCCCTGTGTGATGCTACGCAGGTCTCCCGAGCTGCCTGGCACATCGCCTGCGTCTTCCCACCTTCGCTCGTGCCGGCCTTCTTCTTCTTCGCTCTCGATGTTCGTATGGGAGACGCACTGTTGCAGCTCAGCACTCGCAACGCCGACGCGCTGGAGTTGCTGGTGCCGGCATGCAAAGCTGTGCAACACAGCAGCAGCGATAGCTGCAGCAGCACCCGCAGTACGCGCAGCAGGAGCGGCAGTTGCAGCGGGGTCAGCAGTCGTGTTGAGAAGGCAGGAGAAGAGGGCATTGAGCCAGGACAGCAGCAGCCGCAGCAGGACACGCAGCCGGAGAGTGGAAGAGAGAGAAGACAGGAGCGAGACGTCGAAGACAAGCAGCAGGACCAGCAGCTAACGACGCGTTTTTCGCCCGCAGAAGCGCTGAGCATCGCGCTGCATCCCTTCGCTGCTAAGCAGGTACACTGTGCGCATGCGTCACTGATAGTAGAATTAGTAGAATAAGAGTGACGGTCCCTGCCTTCAGGCTGTCCAGCTCTCTTCCTCTTCTTCTGTCCCTTTCTCCCGTTCCGTGGGCGTCCGTCTCCCTATCCATCCATCAATACATGTGTGCGATCAACGTACACACGGTGACGCAGAGAGAGCGATACATATGTACATGTTCGTGTATGTGTGTATATATGGTTGTATGTATGTAGACACTCCCACGTGATATACGCGTGTGCGTATATAGGTACTAATGTATTACCTACATACATACCTTTACACACAGGTAGCCACGGGATGGCCTAGTAACGAGGTGTTCATTCTGGCTTGAAAATTCCTAAGGCTCACGCAGACAAGGGCTCTTCGTGACACGTAGCCGCATGCACCGCAGACGAAGCAGGCCTTTGGTGGAACCAGGTGCATGCATGCAGGCCCGTGTTTACGCAGTCTTCAGTCACCAGGCGGCGACTGTTTGTATACCGATGTGTGTACTACAGCGCCGGAGTTTGAACTGCTGTCAAGCTTTGCCCCTTTTGCCTACCCCGTTCGCTGTCCCGTGATCTTGCCGTCTCTCCCTCTTCCTTTCTCCCGGTATATATTCTATATGTTTATATAGATGTACAGGTACCCCTGGATAGGCCCGTAGGGCGTGCAGAGTTTTGCAGCCTTGTATACACGTGTGTCAGACATGCGTGCTGGCCGCTGTGTCTGGTCGGCTGATGTCGCTGGAAGCTTATTTGTCAGTCTAGTCGGCTTTGCGCCGGCGTACTTTTTTAAAGAGGCATTGCTGCTCCTTGCATGATGAAGGAAATGTTTTGGTGCTGGGGTCGCTGCACACCGCGTCTACCTGCTTCTACCGGCAAGGCAGGCACTCTTACTGCCACAGCTGCTGCTGCTGCGCTTCGCCTCGAGCCGCTGCGGAACCTTCTCCACCTCTTGCGCCCGGCGAGGGTGCTGCCGTCAAATGCGCAGCTTCGGCTCCTCTGGTTGTTGCCGTCGCTATCAGGTTTTGTGCTAGCGTGTTGGTGCCGCTGCTACTCCGTGTCCCCCTGCGGATGTCGCAACTGCTGCGCCAACTCTCGCAGCTGGCGCTGTTGCTGCAGAGAGTCTTGCCGCTCGTCGTCCCCCCGTTGCTAGTCGCTTGACCACAGTGCTGCTGCTGTCAAGTTTGCTGCTGCTGGTGCTGCTGCGGCCAGTTTCGCTGCGTCTGCTGGCGGTGCTGCTGCCTGAGCGTGTCATGCGTCTCCCGCTGCCGCCACCGCCGGTGTATTCGGTGTTGGCCCGAGAAGGTCTGGTGGCGCTGGTCTCCTGGCAGTTTGGCTCGTCCTCTTGGCGTTGCTTGGTCTTACGCCGACTGCAGAGAGACAGGTCCACGTGCGTGGGTGTGTGCTCTTGTCTTTGCTTCGGTCGGGTGCAGCTGGGAGGGAGAGTATCATTTCTGTGGAGTGACAGCGTGATCGATTTGATCACGGAACTGCTCCGTGAGACTCCTAGTAAGTACTCGGGCTGGTCACCAAAGCAACAGCCGTCGAACTCTTCACGTATATTATAACTGCTTGTATATGTACATATGTGTTTTATGTGTATATATGTACATGTGCATAGATAGATAGATTATATGTGTGTTCGTCTGTTCGCGTCTGTATATTGTCGCCCGTAAATCCACATGTGTTTGACGTGCGTATAAGTATATTCTTTGAAAGACCTAATTTCGTAGAATCGCACGTCTCCCACCAGCAAGGCGTGAGAGAGGCCGGCAACAGACCTG
Organism: Sarcocystis neurona; assembly: GCA_000727475.1. NCBI lineage: Eukaryota > Apicomplexa > Conoidasida > Eucoccidiorida > Sarcocystidae > Sarcocystis > Sarcocystis neurona. The sequence continues at coordinate 1,399,476 of KL647317.1, read as the reverse complement.
GAAGACCACGTTGATTTACTTGTGTATATGCGTGTGTGCACACACCCGTCGCGCATATATGTGCGAACGTTTGAGCCGCAGGAGCGCACGCTTTCACGCGTGCACAAGACCACGCTTCAAAGAAGGAGCTGTAGAGGTCCAGACCACGCCGCGCGGTCTGCAGCTGCATCTCTGCAACTCCTCAAACGCCGACGTACACACGATTTCATATACGTATATAGATATATATATAGAAAGACAGGCACTTTCACTGTATACTTACTTGACCTGCTTTGTCGTGTGCGTGCATCTGTCTATCTGCGGAACGGTCTATCGGCGTCGATATATTTTGGGTGTGGACGGGGAGAGACAGAGACAGAGACATAGACAGAATTGTACACATGCGTGCGAGGCTGGCGTGTTCCTACGGACGCCGCCCTGTATGCAGCAGTGTGACACGTTGTTGCTGCCCTGGAATATATTCATGTTTGTATATGCAGAAGAAGAGAGATATGGGTCGACGGATAGAGGCAGTGAGAGAAGTACGCACTTTTTAGTGTGCTGCTGACCTGCGTATACATTGATGTGTTTGTTATCCACATTTATGTGTGTAGACGTGCGGGCATTTGTCCATTCTCTGTCTTTCTCTGTGTATATATATATATATATGTATATGTACGGGTATACGTATGTATGTATGTATGTATATATATATATATATATGTATTTGTGTACGTCGACGCAGATGTGTATTCCTGTGCGTGGCTATATATATACACATGTACGTAGATGTGTGCTGCTGTACGTGCGTGTCTTTATCGATACTGCATCAAGCCCAGCATGACCCAGTAAAGATAAGTGTACAGGTATGGGTGGACACGAGAAGAAACGTAAACGTCTGCTGGTGGATAGTCACGTGGGTGTATATTTGATTTTCATGCGTGCGTCTTGCCGCTGGTCGTGCTGCAGCTGCGGACGCGGAGACACTCGTTCGCTACTTGCATCTGTACTGCAACAGCGCCCGTAAGTCCTGCGTCCCCCGCTCATACGCCAGTGTAGGTTTCTTCATTGATATACATACGTATATATATATATAGAGAGAGAGAGAGAGACAGAGGGATACAGAGAAAGGAAGAAACATATATATATATGTGTACGTATTTCTGTGTATCTGGGTGCGTCTGCGCACACACAGACATGTGTATCGTGTTCAGCCCTGTGTGCTGCATGCGCGTTTCACGTAGCTTTGTGTAACGATCTCTGTTATTCAAAGTGTACGTGGAGTCGCCTACGCGCAGACGAGTTCATGCAGGAGTGTAGATCCACAGATAAGCGCGCACACAGGGGTGTGTCCTCGTCTGTAGCTGTGTGCGAGGACCTGTGTATATACGTACAACTAGGTATTCTCATATGTATACACAGGTTGATATTTTCTTGACGTATGCCTGCGTACAACGACGTTTGCGTTCAAGCTCTCAGAAGGTTTTAATCAAGAAAGCGCTCTCTTGCACCGTGGAGTAGGGCTCCATCCAGTTACCAGTATATACAAGTATATATACGTTTCGCTGTCTCAGGCAATGCATATCTACATATCTATTCATCTGTTTATTTACACACATATGTCTATCAATCTATATATGTATATATATGTATGTATAGGTAGATAGGTGTACGACTGTGATATATATACATATATATGTAAGGGTATTTATATTCGGGTGTCTACCTGTCATACCTCGGTGTCGCGCCGTAATATGCGTATATTTATATATAGAGAGAGAAAGCGAGGAAGAGAGATAGACGGATGGGCAGATACAGAGGTGTAAACTTTGTGTATACACTCGTATGTATGCGTGATCATCTAGCTGTGACCCTTTGGTTTCACGCTGTTATATGCGTGTACATATATATATATATATATTGAATAAACAGATAGACAGATGGACATAATACGCACGGGTGTCAGCTATGCCTTGCGCCCTTATATGTATATGCATCTGCACGTGGCCATTTTGTTGACCGGTGTGTCCCTTCGTGCGGCGCCGTACACGGCTGAACACGTACGGCTGCAGATACACAAATGTACACGTAAGCGTCTGCCCACAGGTATATACGCGCGCATGCATACACATGTACGTACATGCATACGTGCACGCATAAGAAAACATACAGACGTCCGCACCTACACACGTACATGCATGCATCCACACATGCAAGTATACAAGCACGTGCACACACACATGCATACATACATGAGTACATACACAAATGCAAGCAGAAATACATGTGTGTAAACAATACACATACACACATGCATATATGCATATATAAGTGCATATACACATGCATACAAAGATACATACATGTAGGCGCGCATGTGACACAATATATGCATATACACTTGTATACACCTGATATATATATATGTATATATATATGCATTCATGGTTTCTGCTAATATGATAGCGCAGAGGTGGAGCGTACATACATACATACATACATGTATACATACATAACATACATATATAACATACATACATACATATATGCATACATGATATCTGTATGTCTATCTAGGAGTGTATGCATGTGCACGTGCATACGTATATATATGTATATATGCATCCGCGGCATCTGCTGATATGATAGCACAGAGGCGTACGGTAGTCGCGATGAACGACCGTCCGTTGACGCACAGAAGATGCCTTGCATGCGTACGGTCGCAGTTCGCCGCAGAGGAGATACCGCTGACATTGGACGTCTGCGTGCGTCCACGTCCTGCGGGCCTGACGTTTCGAAGGTGCATAGGATGTAAATTTATATCTGTACATGCGTGCAGGCGACGACGTACGCCGTAGAGCTCGACGTCTCCACGAGTTGTTGCCTTGCCCCTGCAATGACTTGCGTAGAAGAAGAGCTGCTCGAGGGTGTGTTGTGTCGGCTGCAATCAGGCAGTCGTCTCGTCGCCTTGTTTTGTTTTGTCTGTGCTTCGTGTGACGTTGTAGCCGGCAGACTGCTCGTCACTGCCTCTTCCTCCTGTCTGGTGGCGCTGCTGCTTTATGTGTTGTTGCTGCCTTCGGTCTTGCTGCGACTGAGGTGCTGCTTGTAGTGTTGCTTCTGGTCATCCGTAGTGCGGTTGCTGCATCGACTGCTGGTGCTCCTGACAGGGCAAGCGCTGAGCGCAGCGCGATTCGTGTGGGTGCGACGGTTGCTGCTGACGCTGCTGCGGCCGTCATTGCTGGTGCTGTTGTTGTTGCAGTCATTGCCGTGTGTTGTTCGGTGGTGACTGCTTCTGCTGGAGTTGCTGCCGCGACTGCTCCGTTTGCTGCTGCGTCGATACTGCAGGAGCACCGAGGCTGCTCACACTCCTGCTCGAAAGATTACAGATTTCAAATGCGGAGCCTCTCCCCGATGCCGGTACGCTTCCCTTTTTCACACACATTTTGCTGCACCCTCACACGCGTCCGCCCGCGCGTGTCTAGATCCGTATATATGCAAGCGCATGAACAAATGTATGCAAGGACGTGTGGCACTTATGAGTGTACATCTCTCTGCATATATATCTGCTTGTTTGCGTGCCTGTACAAACGTGTGTGTGTGTATCTATGTGTACATGTATGTATGTATGTATGTATGTATGTGTGTATGTGTGTGTGTGTGTGTGTCTACGCATGTCTGTACTTATATGCATATATGTATAGATATATGGATAGATAGAAGGATAGAGAGATAGATAGATAGGTAAATACGTGTGAGTGTATGTGTGTGTGTACGTATGTATATACTTATACGTATACATATATATATATATATATACGCATACCTGTATGGGTGTAGAAGCCCACGTTTACCTGCATCCGTATACATCAAGCAAGCGCAGGTATACCTATTCGCAAGAGCAGGAGGGCGAGCGATGCGACCGCACGCAGGCAGGGACACGAAGAAACACCAAATAAGTGAGTGTCTGCAGTGTGCATGCCCGTGTACACATATAGAAGTGCTGAGTTACCTGTTTGTTTCTGACTTCTTTTTGCCCATCCATACTATCTGACGCCTGCAGTGCTTTATTGCTGCTGTTCTCGCTTCTCGGCCCCTGTTGGTGCTGCGTTGCGGCTGCTGCGTCTCCGCTCTTGTTGCGCTCTTGCTGCCCGTCCTCCGTTGCTGCGGCGGTAACGTATCTGCTGGTGTGTCTTCTCCGCCGCCACACCACCGCTCCTGCTGCTCTGCTCCTTCTGCTGCTGTCGCGGTTGCTGCTGCCCTGCAGTGCTGGTGGACGTGGCAGCCGCAGTGGGGAGCAGCGATTTGCCTCGAGCGCTCGCGACTGCGTGCGTGGAGCAGCTGCTGCAGCGGCGCGACGCATTGCATCCGCATGCATTAGCCGAAGCAACCTTGGCTCTAGCAGGTAACAGCAACGGCAGCACCGACGTGTGCGCCTCTCCAGCTGTATTAGCAGACTCCCCTTATTACGCCTCTTTTTTCCGCCTCATCCTCTCTTTGTGCTGCCACGCGCGTGCGCTGGTCCATGCGACTACGCACCAGCTGCAACCGTAGTTCCTGCCTCTGTCTCTCTATGTATATATACATGTGGATATGAACGTGCGTACAGGCACATGCGTCTACACGTACGTATGTGCAGTGCGGTGTGCGTATGTAGATGTCCGCGTCCTCAAGTGTACACACATACACCTTTGCCCAGGTAGACGTACAGCAAGAAAAATCCCGGCGCCAATATTTACTAGTGTATTTCTATTCGCGTGTACGTCTCTCGCGGGCTGTACGTATCTATTCGTGTGTGAATATTCTCTCCTTGTCTACGGGTGGGCACACGCACACGTACGTCTACGCGTACATACACGTATATATAAAGGCGCATACCACCAGAACTACGGCTGAAGTGACGTCTACGCGTTTGCTGTATCTAGGCATATTCATAGGTCAACATCTACACTTATATTTACATATATGTATATATATATATGTGTATGCGTAGGTACGTGTATACACATACATCTTATAAACAGGCTCGTACCATGTATGTGTTCACCTACGTATATGTATATATGTATATATCTTCTGTATCTTGAGGATGGGCATCTCTCACGAGTGTAGAGGACGCGGGACACACAAGACTGCAAACGCTGCACCTTTAATTATCGCGCGCGTGTCTGCGTGTGAGCCACATCAATCCTGCTGGACCTATATGTACGCGTCAATACACATCTATGTGCATACTGACTGCGCCTCTTCCGCTCTTCCCTAACGGCATATGAGTGTGTACACATATATAAGCACATCAATCTGTGTAGATACATGCGTGTCACTTGTATATTGCTGTGTGCAGGTGTGCTTGTTTTTACACGTATATATTGCACAGGGTACGTCGCTGTATGGGCGTGTGTCTTCAGATTCTCATCTCTGTTTATATCTGGAAGTGATGAAGCATGCGGGGCGTTGTAAAGGAGGCACGCATGTGTACTCTCCTAATTCAACTGGTGTGGGACAGACTTACTCTTACATTGACAGGGAGTGATAATATCCAGCAGCGATGGAGCGTGTCACCGACCTCCCGCTGAGCCACTGCAGCGGCAAACGTTTGCAGCAGAAAGTGCTGCTGCACACGGCGGCTGCTGTGGGTGGGGGACTTCTTCGACCGTTAGCAGACGGCTCTGTGCGCGAATGTGCATTCCCGTCCTGGACGTCGTCTTGCTGTTACTGCTGCTGCCTCTGCTCAGGTCCCTCCTGCCGCTGCTTATTCATCTTCTTCTTCCCCAGAGGTTCCGACGACGCAGAAGTTTTTTCTCTTTTCCGTACACGTGCTGCTGCTGCCGCTTTCGTATCGTACGCAGGTGGATTAGCATGACGACTGGGTGTCTTTACGCAGAGAGGTGCAGTCGCCCTCGCTCGTCTGCTAGTACATGTCTCTGTCTCTCAGCAAGTTCAAACGTGCGATTCTTATGTAGTCGTGTACATATATACGTCTATCTACACACCTTTGACGACCGCTGCAGAATAGTTAGAGGCGCGCGCCAAGTATATACGTATACTTGGATATATGTGGGCACGCACCTCTGCAGTACGATCCATTGAAATGTGTGGACGAAAATATTTGTTTGCAGACATTGCAGTAGATTCATCTGTATACACGTACGCGGCTGCGTATAAACTTGGCGTGCACCTTCTATATGTGTACATGTATATATATACATATATATACGTATGTCGGAGAGTGGCGGTGCTGCTGCAGCGGTCACACTGCGTGCGAATACCGGCGCTCCTGTGTGGTGAAATATATGCAGGGCAACTGACGGCCGACCAGCTGCTGGCGCTCGCTGTTCCACTGCAGCAGAAGGCGGAGCACCTGAGCGGCAAGCAGCAAGCGGGGCTACTTCTCCTCTACAGCCAGGCCTCCGTGCCTGCCGGTGCGCTGCTGCGCACCCTTGAAGCGGTACACTTCAAAGTATAAATATCTGTGCGCACAGTACATAGTTGTATTTTCGTTTTCGCATTAGTGTATACATGTATGTATGTATGTGCATGTATGTATGTATATGTATGTATGCATGTATGTTATGTTTGTATGTATGCATATTATGTATGCATGTATGTGTGTATGCATGTATGTGTGTATGCATGTATGTGTGTATGCATGTATGTTTGTATGTATGTATGTATATATGTGTGTATATATATATATGTACATACACGTGTATGTGCTTATTTTCATCTGCAAGTATACGTGTATATATATATATACATACATACATATTTATGTGTGTACACGTGCATATATATGTGTGTGCTTGTTTCGCGAGTGATAATTATACGTTCGGACAGGACAATAATATTGCGGTACAGGCAACCGTCTGTAGCCCGTCGCCCTCCCCTCTGCTACGGTGTTCGTATTTTCAGCGTGCGTGCGGACAGCAAGAGGGCCATGTCATGTGCGACGTGTTGGGCACTGCTATACCTGGCGCGGTTCTTATATACGCTTGACCACCGCGCACATGCACTTGGTCAACGTCAATATGTTTGTCCGCGTCTCCATGCCCTACTCCGCAGATGTGGAGGCACGAAAACATATACGCGTACGCAATGTGTAGACCCGCATACAAACGCATAGCTTTGTGTGCGTATATACATTTGTACGTACATAAACACGTAAACATGTATACATATACACGTCGCGAACGTACGTAGACAAATACATACTTGTGTTTAGTTGTGCTTGTCCGTGTATATACGTTTGGGTGCACAAGTACGCAGGACGACTGTACACGTATGCTTCTGTACACGAAGTAATTTCTGTGCGTCCTTTAGGCACGTAGGTAGAGATGGATTGAAGGACGCAGGGTACTGCAGGAATGCTTCTTCAAGTGCGCCGCGTTCTCGTCGTCTGCAGCAACTCGCTGCAGTGTTGCACGTTCCTGCGTGTAGCGTGAATATCCGTCTCGCGGCGGGCACGTGGCAGAGAAGAACAGGCTCGCGGCCAGCTGCGTCTGCTTATCTGGAAGAATAGCGAGTGCACTTCGAACTCTCCGTCTGCCTAGTCAGTCTCCCTTCCCCCCGGCGTACAGCAGCAGGCGAGGGACGCGTCTAGACTGCATTCTCGTCGTGGCCACGTCGCTCACCCGTTGGGCGACTTGCCGGGCGCGCGGCGTGCTCAGCTAGCTGGGCTCCCCGTAATTCACTGCAGACCGACCGCATGCAGCGTCCATCACCGCGATTGCCGGCGCGTGTGTCATGCACCGGTGTAGCCACCGCGGCGTCCACATGCACGCGTGAACAATCGCGGCGCACTCTCGTCGCCCTTTCTTTCTGTCTCTGGCTTTCTTCTTAGTATAGTCGTCAAGTGGGTTCTTTGATTTACCGGTGCCGTTCTGCTTGAATGGTCATCGGCGTCATCCCTGCGATATAGCGATGCGGTGGTGCTTTAGTCTCGGCGGTGCCCCGGGTGTTCGCTCTTCTGGAGACTTCCTGAGAGCCTCTGCGCACGCCTTCGTTGTGACTTTCTGATGACTCTTTTGCCCTTGTATCTGCCCTTCTGCATGCGTTAGTCGAAAACGCCTGCTCGACGCAAGCAGAAGCGATTACTGCGTATGCGAGCTGCTCGCTTCGCCCTCGAGGCTTGCCACAGGCTTCGCTCAGCTGCGTTGCTCTCCGTAAATCCATGGGCGCTCGTTTTTTCTCGTGGTATACAGACTTACGTATGTGCTTCTCCTGTATGTGAGCATGCAGAGACATACCTGCAGTCTTAGTGCGTGCGTGCATATATGCATGTAGATACTGGCGTGTATATGCATACAGGCCTGTAGATATTGGCGTGTATATATGTGTGGCAACGTACGTACTGGTGTGTTCGCACCTTGATAGTGTCGCATGTGAGATTCTTCTGCAGTCCGTGTGTGTGTGGGTGTGTGTGCATGCGTCATGTGCGCAGTACTTAGCTTCTTCGCTGGACAGCCTGCCGGCAGATCTCTTCGCCCAGACCTCTCTGGCGCTGTCGATGACCATAACTGCCTCCCTACCCACTCTAAATGCCGTTGCTGACTCGCTCTATAGACGGATTCTCTGCCGAACCATCGCTCCGGAGCACGTAAGCTCGTCCTGCCGCTGCTCCCGTTACTGCTGCTGCTGCTGCTCCACCCTCTCCACCTGCTATGGCTGCTCTCCATGCGGCTGTTGACGCCGCCCTGTCGGGACTCTTCCTGCACTCCGTTTGGTCCTGCTCCACACACTTTTTCCTCTGTTGCTGGTCACACTCGATTTGCTGCTCCTGCCGCTGCAGCTGATCGACGTGTCGCTGGCGCTTGCTGTGGCCGGCAGGCAGGAGCTGCGCTGCTGGCAGGCCTTCGAGATTTCAAAGAGAGTAAATGAATTCAGCAGCCGTTCGCTGCTGACCATGTTACTCTGGATCTTTGCCTTGACGGATTTTCGCGAGCCTGCTGCTTGGCACAGCGCTGCTCTTCAGTACGTCTTCTTACTCCTGCTTCACGTCGTGCGACATTACCTGTACCGCCTGCTTTCTGTACCCCTTTACCCTACATATATTTATAATTACGTATATGCCAGTGTGATACGAACATATTTCTGTCCACCTAACTCTGCATATATATATATATACGTATGTACGTATATGTGCAGATATGTATATATAGGTACTGCCCTTTCTACCCGATGAAGTTCGCGTGTATGTGTGTGTGGAGGTATTGTATGAACCACTACAGGAGTAGGAGTGTTGTGTCTGTCTTTGCATGCGGGCTTCTCCGACGCACGCTGTGTAAACGTGTGAAGGTAGTGGATGACACAGGTCTGCGGAAGCGACTGCGTCTTTTTCTAACTTGAGCCTACAAACCTTCTCGTGTGCGTGCTCCGACGGCTAGGGAGTCTGCGTGTGTGTGCGCGCTTGTCTTTAGGTACGTGCTTCAATATGTAGGGAACGTTATATCGCCGCTGGAGACGCCCTAGACTTAAAACGAGCGTATCCGCGTGCAGCAACGTGTACACGATGTATGCAGTTGCATTGTGAGGGTGCTGTTGCACATTCGTCGGGACGTGGCCATCCTCTTGTTCCGCAGCCCGGAAAGTCAGACACTCGTCTTTTTTCTCTCTCGATACATGCAAAGCCGCATTGACGCAGCGTCTGGTGCGGCCGCGCCGTTCTATTGCACGCCTGCGCCCTTTCCTTTCCTCCGCAATTCTCTCCTGTTCTTTGCCCTGCCTCTCCCCGCGTTTTGCCAAATCTGCTGTGATTAACAGTTCTGCGTTCCTGCTGGCCTTCTGTCGCGAACTCTCTTTCTGTGTACCAGATAGGTGTTTCGTCTGTTACGTACAATTGTATGTACGTACGTATGCATGTACGTATGTGGGTATGTATGTATATATGTTTCTATGTCCGTACGTGTCGATGTATGGCTCTCCACGTATCTATTGGTGTGTCAATTAGTAGGTGTGCACGTGTGTCTGTGCTGCGTATCCACGTGTGCCTGCTCTGTGTGTATCTCTACGTACGTGTGTCATTTAAGAGATATGCTTGTGTGTCCATGCTGTGGGACTATGTATGTAGGAATGTATATACGTTTGTTTGCGGGTATCCGCACCACGCCTGTGTGTCGTTATATACACGTGCGTAGACATTTACAGACTCTCTCTACGCCGCCCATATTATTCGTGTATACATGTTGTGTGCGTGCATGTGTGTGTCTGTGTCTGTGTCTGTGTTTGTGAGTGTGTGTACCTCCATTTGTGTTGAATATCCTGTTGCTTCTACGGACACACCACTCTTAGATTTCCACGCGTTCCTCCTCCGTGCGGGGCGTTGTGTGTGGTCTGGCGTGTCTTTCCCTCGATGTTTTGCATCGCCACTCCCTACAAGGCCATCTCTCGGTGTGCCGCTTTTCATACCGCTTCTGCTGGTGCGGCTGCGCGCGACGTTTGCTTCCCTCGACAGCAGCTCCTGCCGCATATAATCTTGCTGCATTTTGTACCTTTCCTCCTGCTCTTTCGATTGTTGCTGCCTCCGTTGCCGTGGAGGGCGTTTTGGCGCGCGGAGCACGCGCAGTAACATGCCGTGCGTAAAACTGTCGCCAGCAACGCAGCTGGCTCTCGGCGTTCTCTGCTTTTCGAAACTGTTAGCTTTGCCGACGCGTTCGCTGCTGCTGCTGCTTTCGCCGGCGGCGCACTGCATCTCGTTTCATCACTCGTGCGTGACGCGGGACGTGTACAGTCCACCGCAATTTTGTCAGAGTTTCTTCTACCTGTGCTCTTGCTCGCGCTGCTTTCCTTGCTGCCGCATTTGCGCCTGCCGCTGTTCCTGCGTCTGACCGGTCGCGGCTGCTCCTTCCGCTGCTGCTCTTGCCTTCTTCGCAGCGACTGCATCTACACTGCGACTTCTGTTGCCTGTGTAGCAAATATCGCTTCTGCTGTTGTGCCGACCCTCCTGCATCGCGTGCTGCTGCTGCTGCTGCCTAGAATCTGACAGTGTATACGCAGCTACCGTATATGCAAGGCAGGTTATCACACACGACGGCAAAGACGTGTTCGCGTCTTTTTGGTGCCCCGTGGCGCTTCTCAGTCGTCACTGCCCCCGTGTCTTGTGCGGCTGCTCTGTCTCCTGCTGCTGCTCTGTCTCCCGCTGCTGTTGACGCGCTCAGGATTCGCGAGCAGGCAGAGCAGCTCTCGTGGATGCAATGCAGCCAGCTGTACGAGTCCTTCACAGCCGCGCGGTTGCTGGGCTTTTTCGATGTGCGGAGGCACGTGCCTGCTGTCGGCGCACGTCTGCCAGCGTGGCAGCAGCACTGGCAGCTGCGCGGGGGAGGGGGAGCAGCAGCAGCGGAGAAAAGCAGCAAGAAAATTCCCTACGATGCAATCATAGATGTCGCTGGCTTTCAACGACGATTTAATGTGGCTACAGAGCTCTACCCCATTCTCTACCTCCTCACCGATGTCAACATAGTTTTCGAGCCGCTGGAGACTAGCCCTATACATCACGTTAGTGGAATGCTCTGCTCAATGCGTCTAAAGCAATGTTTGTGACATAGCAGAAATAGCTATTGCTGCTGCTGCTACTGCTGTCTCTCCTCTGGATGCGGCCACAGGAGGATTCGGCGTCGCTTTCGGGCGCCACCAAGTGCATGAGAACCACACAAATTATTTATATATATATATGTGTATATACTTGTATGCATCCATGTGTATACGTGTATATCAGGGAGCACATGTGGTACACCATGCAACATGAACTAAGCTGCGTCTGCAGTGGAGCAAGTGGACAGAGCAGTAGTCACTGCGTTCCGCTTATCAGCTGAAGCAGGGGTTTGTTGCTACGCAAGAGTAGCAGTAGGAGTAGTAGTAGTAGTAGTATTAGTAGTAGTAATAGCGGTAGTAAAAATGTGAACAGGCTTTGTAGTAGCAGCGATAGTGTTAATAACTGAAGTTTGAGTGACTACCGCAGTGGTAGTAGGAATAGTAGTAGTAGTAGTCGTAGTATCCTTAGTTTGTGTGTAGTGATGTGCCAACTATCTTGAACGTGCATGGCGCCAAGCCCTGCTGCACCAGCACTCGCTGTAAATATAATCAAAAGGACAACTGGTTACCCTCACTATTTCAGTCGTCTACTACGAGACCAACTAGTTGTGATGGCTGTAGGGCGAAGACAGGAGTAGTTGTTGCTGCGCTATTATTGTTTGCAAGCTTCCTCCTGATGCACCTAGTTTCTGTGGGCACGTGTAATGTGCCCGTGGCTAGCACCGAAGAAGAACGTCTGCTGCGCTAGTATCAATGTCCTGCTGACTGCAGCAGCACAACCGCGGCCCTTCGGTCAGAGGGATAGCTACTAGTGTAGTAGAATTACACTCCTAGTGACATTCGTAGAAGTAATTCTGGCAGCTAGGGCAGTAAGAAGAGTGTTAAAAGTAAATGACGCAGTACAGCTGAGAATGGCTGTGGTATCAGTGATAGTAGTAGTAGTAGTAGGATTAGGAGAGGTGGCAGTTGTTGTAGTACAACTGATAGTATTAATAGTCATAGCGGTTGTACTAGGGAATAGTAGTGGCGGGGATAGTACGTTTTGAAGCGGCTGTCCGTTGTTGTTGCATACGCCAGTAGTGGAAGGAGACTAACAGCAGCAGGACTAGGAGAAGGTGTGCCAGTAGCACTGCCTCTGTTGAACGTCATTCATAAATGTTGGAAGTAGTAGTAGTCATAGTATTCGACGTCTTAGTAGTAGGAGTAGTGGTAGTAGTAGTAGTAGTGGTAATACCAGTACTAGTAGTATGAGATGTCATGTTTTTAGCGCTAGTGTGGGTAGCAAGTATCTCCTCCTCGTCGCCTGGGTATTCCTTTTACGGCCGAAGTACCGTATTGTCTCTACTGCAGTTCTTCCTTGCTGGGTCGTTGTAGTCACTCTGGTCATGAAAGCAGTTTTGACAGTATACAGTGCAGTTCAAAGAAATTAGCAGCAGTGGTAGTAAACGCCCTGTTGCTTGGGAAGGTGTACAGGTATTTTCCACTGTAGAATGTAGAGAACGACTGCGTGCGGTTAAACGAGTAGAAGGGAAGTAGCAGTACTTGGTCGAACAGTAGTAGAACTGGCAGTAGTAGAAGTCGCAGTCGTTGCGATGCTGACAGTAGTTGTAGCAGTAGTGGTAGGAGCATTAGTAGCACTAGTCGTAATGGAAGTATTTCGTGGAATTAGTAGTAATAGTAGCAGTATTGCTGGTGGCAGAAGCGGTAGGATTAGTAGTAGTAGAGGAAGCAGCAGTAGGCGCAGAAATCGTAACAGTAGTAGTAATGGCAATGGTGGCAGCAGTAGTAGCGGTAGTGGCACTGATAGTAGTAGTAGTAATAGTAGTAGCAGGAGCAGGAGGAGGAGAAGTCGTCATAGTAGTAGTAGTGGCAATAGTGGTAACAGTAGTTCTAGTAGGAGTAGGAGGAGTAGTGTAGTACCGGTAGTAGTAGTAGTGGTAGCAGTAGAAGTACCGAAACAGCAGTCATCTCTTCGATAGGTCGCGGGCAGTGCGTGTTGTATTGTTCACGTTTTTCAAAAGAACCAGTAGGGGCGGCGCTGTAGAAAAGAACTACCTTTCAAGAGGCAACCGGTGTCGTAGGAGTAGATGTAGTGACGCCGGTATAACAGTAGGTCTTGAACAGCTGCCCTACTCCGTTTATCCCGTTGGAGCGCGCCCACACACCTTACAACCTCCTGGGCTCCTCTCCCACAGGCATGTGTGTGTGCCTTTGTATGCGTACGCGTACGTATGTGCCAGTTTGCTGTGTCTACGGATGACTCTACGTACGTAGACGTGTGCCAACTGTAGGTTGTTGGTATGCACTTTCGTGTGTGCGCATGTGTTTTGAGTAAATCAAGTCCCTACTGCTGACGCTTCTGCTGCAGGGCAGCAGCAGCATCGTGTAGACATGTGCTTCGTACGTGCGCCTGTTTTGGCGGTATGTGAAGCACTCTAGATCTGCACCTGTACACTCCTCTGTCCTAAGCTAGCCTGTCCGCTATATATGTGGATACATGTGTGTACTGTGTATATGCACAGAAAGAGAGAGACGTCTATCTGCATATGTGTGAACACGTGTCTACTTCCATGTGGGTGCATGTATGTGTCTAAGCACGCCTTATGTCTATACTACGTCTGTGTGTGTGTGTATATCGATCTCCTATATGTCCCTGCCTAAACGAAATCTGTGTGGGCGAACGTACATTAACATGTGTGTGTACGCACCGATGTAGACGTGTGTATACCTGCGTGAGCACAAGCGTAGGTGTGTAGTGCTCCTTTGCGTCTACGCGTCTGCGCGCATGTATAATTGTTGAATCTTCTTGCCTGCTGCTGCTGCTGGTACCACGAGAGACACGGCAGGACCGAGGATGGCCTTCAACCCCTTTGGTAACGTGCCGCACTAGCATCTTCCCTGCACCTGTGTATGTACGTTGTGTAGGCAGCACACCTTCTGTACAACCGCGTGTGAAGACATATCTATATATATATATATATATGTATACTTAGAGGTGTGGGTCCGTGCGTGCTTGTATAGAATAGTGGGATGTGCGCGCTTGTACATACGCATGTACGCATGACTACACAGCCGACGACTGCGCCGTACCGAACTGCCGCCATTCTTGTTGGTGTTTCCTTTGGTGTTACAGGGCACAGGCATGAAGCTCGGGGAGGTGAATCTGCGGCACCGCGTCTGGGGATCGATGGGCTTTAGCATCCTTACGATGATGAACGCAGAGTTTTATCCGTTTTTTCGCGAGCAGGCGACGGCTTCGACCGCCGACGATGAGAAGGCTCTTGCGGCGCTCGAGCGAGACGAAAAGACGGCAGCCCAGCAGCCAGTGAAGCTTTCTACCGACGACTACCGTCACTTCGATGTCGAGGCAGCGGCGGCGTTTCTCAGATCCAAGGTTGAGCAATTAAGCAACAGTGCGCGCTCAAAGCCCACGCAGGGCTGACTCCAGCTGCACGTCACCGCATGGCCACACACGCGTTGCAAACGCTATGCGTGCGTGCTCGGCCTGAATGGGAACACGAACGTATACACACACCTGTGTACATTCTCATTCACCTTGTCCTGCCCATACATCCGCGTTTGCATATGTGTATTGGTAGACGTACTTGTAAATCCTTGAATATGTATATATATATGTATATACATTATATATATGCATATATACATTACATATATATATATATATGCAAAGACATTATATATATATATACGTATATGCATTATATATATGTATATATATATATATATATGAACAGGTGTGTAGACAGGTACGTGTCACAGTGAATTGAGGCGCGGCTTTATAAATACACTTGTATATGTGTGTGTGCTTGTGCACCGCATATATGCGGTTGTGTCCGCATATGTAGACAAGTGTGTCTACGGCGTACATCTACATATGTGTGTACACGTTTGTAGCTATGCAGCCAAATGTGTGTCTGTATAGACGCCATGATACGTAGTTGCACGCGTTTATGCGGAGGGATACGCCGGCGACGACCCGGAAATGGTAAAGCTGTCCAAGTTCTCTGGGGCTAACAGTTACAGGACCACATACATACGCGTGGAAAACACACATGTCCACCTACACACGAATGCAACTCTATCGCTTCACAATGCGTACGTGTGCGCTATCAGCACTTAGCGCGTGCTCCGGTGTGTATCTCTCACCTTGGCGGGTTTTCGCGTGTCTGCCTTGAACAGCTCATGTGTACGCAAGTCTTTCTTGCAACCCTTGGCGTCTCTTGAAGGCGCGCGCATGTGTGCGCATCTGCACACACATGTTGACGTCTAGGTATGTATCGAGATGCTCATGCACTTGTAGTGTCACGTTATCGTGGACCGACAGAGCGACTCAAATCCCGGGGGGAACACTTTCAGAAAGCAGTCGCAGCAGAGTATCTCGCCTTGACGCAGCGAAAGAATTGCTGCACAGATGTTCTCATCGGTTTGTTTATGTACACGGGGGAGCGTTGGCCTACACACCTAGTAGCGGCGCGGTACGGGCAGCCGTTTTCGGGAAAAAGGCAACTATGCCGGACGGACTTCAATACGGGCAGCAGCGCTCCGCGTGACGTCTACTTGTACGCAACTGTGTATATATATTTATTCGTGTAAGTACAACAGAAAGACCCGCAGGTCCATCTGGATCCGACGGATGAAGGCACTCAGATCCGTTCAAGGATGCAATTCGTACACTGGTGTCTGCCTATGTACACCGGTACACGTGATGAAAACTCGTGCGTCGACACACAGACAGAGTCAATACACGGTGGTTTGTCTGCAAGAATCCGGCGTGCGCTTTTGTTCAAGAAGGCACCTAACGAGTGTCTTCTCCATCACGCTGTGAGACGCTGTGCGACGGAGGGGTCGGCTTACCTTGTGCACAATACCGCGCTGCGGACTATGTGTAATGCTACTGGTTTGATTTGTCCACGCTTGTGTCAGAAGAGACGCAAAGGCTATTGTATATGTATGAAACATTCGATCTTGGTGTGGTGACGCACAGAGAGACGCCGCACAGGTAAAGGCTTTGCAAAGCAAAAGTGAGGAGGGCACGAATTACTGCCTTGACGCCGTAGGGTGGTGCTGCATGGATGTTTAGGGCAACGAGTGCTCGCCGTACCTCCGCAACGTGTACCTGCATTCACAGCTCTACACGGAAAAGTGTGTCCGCCTGTAGCAGACCAATAACAGACAACCTTTACACCTGTGCCACAAGCAGGTACACTGCCGCACAGGCGACCCTGCTATACGTACCGAGATACGTGAAGGTGTACCTATCCTCACAGACTGTAGAGGTTCTGGCCTGCGTGGCCACTCGCACGCTCAAGTAACGTAGAAACTACCTGAACGGCAGCGTTAACATTTCTAGGCTGTTTCACGAAAAAACCTCTAGAAAGGAACGGGCACCTCACGAAGTGCTGCGGGTGGTCACGCGTAGAGAATTGTGGAGATACGTGACACGGCGACATATATATATATATACTCATATACATCACATATATGTATGCTTGTATGTGCATACACCTATATATACTTGTCCTAGCGTCCTTTTGTATAACGTCTCAAATGGCAACGGCTAGTCGGTTGTTCCGATTTTAGCGCGAGTTTTCCAAAGAGATAAACAGTTGTACAGCCTTGCATACAGGAACCAAAGAGTGCCGACGATTTAACTCCATCTGTTGTGAAGAGCGCGGCTTTGAATACATGATAGTATATTCGACAATGCCAAAAATGTAACATAGGTATGCACACGTACGTGTAGATATGAAAGCACATGCGTGTTCGGATATACATCTTAATAAATGTGATTACGTGTACCCCAATCTCGTGTGTGTATGTGAGCACTAATCATGGGGGACAAGCCCGTGGGGAGGACGTGGCTAAAACGTTGACCTCACGTGCGTGTGTGTATTCGCCTAGTAGTATTCTGGCGTATGCAACGCCTGCAGCTTTGAACTGAACGTCGCAAACACACGTGCACGCGAAGGGAACAGTCGATTGAGCACACGCCGAAGGATCGCCTGCGCCAGAGAAGCGCACGTTGTAGCCCCAAATGTTGTAACTGAACTTCAAAACTGCGGAAGGAAGGATAGATATGTACTTGTGTACGATCACCACACTTAAGCCTGACAGTACTATTCTCGGCTTACCAGCTTTGGGTGCGTCACGAAGCAATTACACATCAACTGTTCAGGTGTGTTGACCCTGTAAGCGGGTATTTATAGGTGACAGAGGCTTGTTTGACTTCGTCAGAGGTAGTCCCACTAACGTTTTTTTTCCTTATTCCAGGACCTGACTGTTTCCTGCAGAACACTACGCGCACGTACCCGAGGTAAAGCGTATATAGGGGGACAATATTGAGGTAGACAGGACCAGCGGCATTGATTGGCACAGTAGATATTGAAGCAGATATATAAGAGTTTAAAAGTCCACAAGCGTTTACAATATCGGTGAGGAGGCACGGACTCATTGTAGAATACGAGTCGCTCCTACCTGAGAGAAGCGTGGTGGCAGGTTGGTGGCACGGACTGACTTACAAGTGTTGTTTTTGCATTAGGGTGAAAGAAGATGGAGCCACCGCAAGAATCGGGCCGAATGACGACTGTAGTTAACTCAGTGCCGCCTACGTCACTTATCAGGCAAACAATGAAGCTAGTCTGCCGTAATGAGTACGTGCTGTGGAGACGTAAGCGGAGTCGGGGACCCTGATACCAGTGGCTCATTAGCGGCTTACCAGCGTCTCGACAACAGAGCTGCAGAATATGAAAAGTAGGAATCACTGGTTCATCACAAGCGCAGCACTAGCACTATGCCGACTGTATTGTAAATATGCACTGCGAGGATGTGAGCTACACAAATACCTGGCGCACTCCTACTGTAGCTTTCAGCGGATAATGGACAGCAACGGTGAGAGTTGGCAAGCACCTTTAGGGCTGTACCAAAATTTTGACTGCGAGAGCTATCCTCAGTATGAACGTCCGGCTGGAGCAGAAGTTCAGTGTCTTAATGCATACACAGCAAATGTCTAATGCTACCTGTACAATATGCCTAGACAACTACTACGAGGTATGATGCTGATACGACCGCAGGTGCGTTATCCTCCTGTCCCACACGAAAGTCTGCCGCATGACTTCTCCGCTAGACGGTTTTACTCACATACTTCTTCGAATTTTCACACTGCTAAATACAGACCGATGCGCAACAGGTGATACGACGTGGTTGGGACTGTGTATGTTTAGGTGTGCACAAGTGTAGGTATTTGTGTCTGTGCAGGTACCAAAAAGGTGGAATCAAAACATACACTCATATTCAACCTACGCATATGTAAATAGATGTGCACTTGTACTACCTACGGTCGTGCAAATGGTTGAACATGCACTGAAAGTGGGTGTGTGCCTGCAGACGCTTAAGCGTCCTTGAGCACACGCACCATTCACCACGTATAGGTGTTCCCGTTTGAGGGGCACACAAAGTATTTCTGAAGCGTCCTCGAATACACGCAGCATTCACCACGTACCGGCGTTCACGCCTGAGGGGCACACAAAATAATTCTTTGCGTGTATGGATGCGTATCTACACATAGAGATGTACGTAGACAAATCTGTAAAACTACATGCCTACATCAGACTTGTTGGTATGCCCGTGAAGATCCGCATGTGTCTATCTGCGAACTAGGTAGCCATGCAGATAGACAGAGAGATTGATATGAAGACAGACGGATGGGAAAGTAGAGCGATCGACCGACAGGCGGGTCGAACTCGTTGTCTGCAATCGAAACCAGGCAAAAAGTTGTTGACTACACAATTTGGAAGCAGCGATCTTCTAAACAGTTGTGTATGCACTAGGTTACACTGGAAGGACATGTCTCATAGGGCACTTACCTCTACAACGATTCCTGCGCAGTAGCGCAGTACGCAGGTGATCTCATATTGTGTGATGGTTAAAATGAAGAACACACTCTTCAGAAGACGCAGGTCTTTGCAACGCGTGGTCTGCTTATGAAAGTGTTTGAGTTCACCTGCTTCATGCACATGTAGAAACAGCTGTGAAAGCCGACACGTCACGACAGGGAGTAGGCACGCGCTGGGACAACAACCACTACCAAAAGGTAGGCTGTTTGTCATTTATACGGGTTGAATGTGTCTGCTTGTCCACTTTCGTTACCTAGTGTTCATGCCTACGTACGCGTCTGCTTCCCAGTCGTACACACACAGCAGATATACACATGTGTCTGCATACAGGTTTTTCGGTTTCCTCTGTGCACGTGTACACATCAAAACATACACGTGCACGCATACGTATATCTCAAATCCCTAGCTGTACACTGTCGTGACCGCCCTCACACGCAGAAAATGATTCCTCGAGACCAGGAACTACCACCCGCCGTATCTCCTTGAGCGTTTCTGGTATACTGCACACGGCACCTGCTCTCAAGCGATGTGTCACCTGCTCGTATCGCCAGCAGACAGCTCCGCTGGCCACTTGCTGCCTCTATAGATAAAAGGCTTCTCTCACAGCAGGCGACCACCACATATTTTCCCTTGGCTGCTGGAAGCCAAGATACTATTGAAAAATGTTTTCTACTGCATCGACGAGTGTGCCTCTCTCTCTCCCGTCGCGGCTGCGACAGCTTGTAAGAAGCTGGTGCTCAGTCGGCTGCTATTACGGGTGGACAGGCTGAGGCATCTCATCCTACACTCCCCTAGGCAGCTAGCTGGTTGTGCAGAGTTCCTCCCTTTCTGTCGTATTTTCTTCCCCGCCGCAGATGCGCTTGCTTCGTCTTTTTAGTGTGCTGTAGCTGCTTCTGATCCGGTGGCCTCAGCCGCTCGTGCACGCCTTTGGTACTTTGGTTCCTCCGCCTTCCCGCACACCTCACGAAGAGACGTGCTACTGTTTAGCTGCTCTTGATGGTTTAGGAAAAATTGCAGAATCTGTCCGTTCTTCGTTCGTTCCCGTTCCATCAAAATGAAAGTCAGTGCAATCACTTATCCAGCCATCGTGAGTGCGCTGGCGGTCGCCGGCCTCTCCTTAAGCTTCTACTCTATACACGTACAGAAGCAACTACAAATGAAACTCGCCTACAGGCCGGCGGTAGACGTCTCGCGCAGAATCAGCTGCACAAAAGTAAGTCCAAAAAAAGGAGACACATACCATCAATGGAAGATTTCGAACAGACACGTGTACCATATGCCACAGAAGAAACACTCTTGACTACTATTTGAAGTGGTCGTGGTTGTGAGAGCAATGGGAGCCGTAGTAGTAGTAATAGCAATAATAGGAGTAGGAGCAGCGGTAGTAGCAGTTGTAGAAGTAGAAGCGAGAGGACGAATAAGAATAACATTAGTGCCAGTGGTAGCGCAGAAAATGCATCAATTTGTAGGAAGAGAATTGTCGAAAGAAGAGTAGTAGGACGAGGACATTCTCAATACAAGTGGTAGGAATAATAAGCGTAAGTGTAGAGGTAGTAGCCCGCGTACCAACACCAGAACTTATGACAGTAGTAGTCCCATTTGAAGAACTACGACACGATATACAAGTTTGGTGTTAAAGGATAGGGGTCCAAGATATGTGTAGAGGATCAGGGATATTCGACACCTCGAACGCATAGAGTAGCAACTACAGGCCACATTGCGAATACTGTCGACACTGTCAATAGGCTTCACCTTGTCACCAGCAGACACTAAATCTTATAATGTTTCAGGGCGTGAGACAAGGTACATTTTTCACCAGCGTGCAAGACAGCTGTGATTCATTATTTGAAAGCATTTAGCATGCTGCCACGCTTTACATTCCTGCAGAGCACAGTTTGAGAGTGTACCAGCTGAAGTCGTCTGTCACAGCACGAGATCGTCGTCTCAGCGAAATCTCGTATGGAAAAGTAAAACTGCTGCGTATGCTTATCCATTTCCAGCCGTTAAAATATGTAGCGTATACAGGTGTATGTTCATATTTGTATAAGTAAACAGAAGGCTATACTTAAATGCCAGTGTAGGACGCAGCACATCAACTCGCTTGAAAGAGATGCGCCTTATGCAGCGTTCTACCGCTCAGATGCAACTCAAGCACGATAAAGATAGAAGGGGTCTACGTAACGTAGGCATACGCCTGTAGATACACGGTGTACAACTGTGTGAGTCTGTATAAGTATCTGTATGTAAATACGTATCCATGTACTCGTGTGCAGACACTGTGTTGTGTTTATACGAGATCGTCGTCTCAGCGAAAACTCGTAGGGAAAAGTAAAAACTGCTGCGTATGCTTATCCACTTCCAGGCGTTAAAATATGTAGCGTATACACGTATATGTTCATATCTGTATGAGTACACAGAAGACTATACTTAAATGCCAGTGTAGGACGCAACACATCAGGTCGCTTGAAACGGATGCGCCTTGTGCAGCGTTCTACCGCTCAGATACAACTAAAGCGCGAGAAGGATACAAGGGGTCTACGCAACAGAGGCATACGCCTGTAGATGCATGGTGTACAGCTGTGTAACTTAGTATCAGTATCTGTATGTTAGTACGTATCCATGTACTCGTGTGCAGACACTGTGTTGTGTTTATGTGTATCACTTTGTTGAAATTCCCTGGACCCTCTTGTGCGTATTCGTACGCGTCAGATTGGTACTAGGCGTATAATATCTATTCTGTGCCATCTGCACAGCCGGAGGCACGTAATAGAGAAACATATACATATCCACATGCATCGTCTTGTTATGGATGAGTATTCCCGAGCACATCCGTTTCTCTAGACATATTTCCCCATACCCGGTATCTGCAACACAGTGTCGTGTCCCAAGGGGGGCGAGCACGGTACTCGCAGAACAGCGTCAACTGAGTAAAGCGCACCCCAGTTCGGCTTCGATATCCGCAGGTGTACTTGCTCTTGGTACAAACAACCGTTTACTTACAAAGTGTAGGAATATCGTCACGTACTGATTGAGAGTTGTTAACGCAGTATTCAGCTCTGGGATGCTGTATGCCGGTGGCAACTCGCATTTCCAGCTCTACGAAAAGATCCTGAGTATTTGTGTGTTCCTGAGAGGTTGAAACCGTACGTGTCTCTCCCTTTTCCTCTGCCTGCCTCTGTGTACCATTTGTCACGTGCACACGTCGCAGTGATAGACTCTGCGCCGCAGTAGACTTTCACTTCTCCATATTTCTCTTCGCTGTGGCGTCGTATGTACTGCGCAGCCCGGTGTTAAACCTGGACCATACCTAGTGCACGAATCTGCTCCGTTATACATATGTACATACGGGCATTTAGGGACACACCAGTGCACAAGAAGACGTATTCACGGAATGATGCGACTTGCAGGTCCCTCTTAACACATCGGAGAGACCTCTGCAGGTTGCGCGGCTCCGTACACGCGTCTAAAATTTGCCAAAATTGATGCTCCGTTTTGTCTCACTGGCTGGGATGTACACTTTAATATCAGTGTACCAACTGGCTGCTTGTTTCTAACACCAGAACGAGTGAATGAAAAGGCATGGTTTTTTTTCCTCTGACTACAGTCATCAGTTTACGCGAGTGAGTTCACTGGTAACCAACCTAAGCTGTACACTGGTCATCGTTCTTTCTCAGGCGCAGCGAGGTTCACTGCTACAGGATTTTCGACCTGTGCGTACCTCCAGATTTTTAGTAAACGTCTACACGTACTTGAGCACACTTGTAAATACCAACGCAGCGGGTATCCGTCTTGCAAATCCGTGTTTATGTATACACATATATATGTAGATGTATGCATACACATGAAATTATGTACTTGTCCGTCACGGGCCTGAGGTACAGTCTAGGGAAAACGGAACAACCTAATAGCTGGAGAGGTGTATATTTATATATATATATACATGTATGCATGTGCAAAGATGCTTGATAGTTGTTCTATCCTTTCACCGTCACATCAGTCGAACACCCCTCTTTGTACATACATGCGTAATATATTCAGACAACCACAGCAGAGGATCCACACAGAGTTCTGCACAGACGTGTGCGCAATTTAGTGACAGATGCCTACAGACGGATGTGAGGAAAAAGGTGCAAATTTGCTGCTACTTTCACATATGTCTGTACCCCACATCCGACGTCCACGCGAATGCACTTTAAGCTACCTATCTACACTATATATATATATATATATACGTGTACATATCTGTATGATTTTTCCTGTAAGCATCAGAGCATCAAAAGTGGTGTTAATATACGGACGTACATATGTATACGTGTATTCAGTTATGCATCCGTACGCACCTTTACAACTGTCACGCCTGTTACTCGTGCGTACACGTATGTGGGTGATGGGTATGCTTTCACGCGCGCGTCGACGTAAATGTAAAGTGACGAAACTCTACATGCATTTTCCGTCTGTATCCAAATTAAAGGAAACCTCGTGCCGCCATCTCCATATTCAGTGACGCTAGCGAATGCGTTGATCTGCGTGCAAAGGACACTTCCGATTTCATGTGTGAAAAGCCGCAACTTTACATGGGTACTTCCTCTAACTTCCCAGGTTCTCAAAAGCCCTTACAGCCACCTCCTTTCCCTGTCTGGACTCGTTCAAGCACACACGCCTCTCGACGTCTCAAACGCACATGTCGGTAAGGAAGCATAACGCCTGTCCACAATTTCCTGCATACCTTACCTGTATATGCGCGTCCAAAACTACCTGAGCCTATATGGCTATGCGCACAAGTGTGCAGTGACACAGGAGAGGACGTGTCCACTACGCGACTTTGTGTCAAAATGCACGCTCTATCTAGGAAACTATGTAGGTATCCTTGTGCAAACCTTGTATTACTTTTGTGTTCTGTTGTGGTTGCGCACATCTTTCCATACAGGTAGGTATCTGGGTATGTATGTAGATCTTACATCAGGCAAAAATAGGTGTAGTCGGAGTGCTGATGCACCACGTGTCACCTACCCCTATGCGTACGTACGTGTGAAGAACTTTACAGGCGTATATCCCTTAATATTAGGCAGATAAGTTTGGACGTGTGAGTAGATGTCATTCCGCCTTGATTTTTTGTGTCGTGCCCCCGTGGATGCATCATATGGAGAATACTCTATGTATGTGCTGGAGAGTCAACATTTTGTTATAGACAGAGTTAAGATGTGAACTTGAATGCTAAATTGCCAACAAGCCTTTTCTCCTGCACTGCGTTACTGCGTCATGAGGTCTCTTCCAAGCAAGGCATTTCCTACCAAACACTTCATCGGATACGACTCACGTATCATGCAAGTGACGAAGTCAAATAAGTGGAGCGTCGGCAAATAGAAATGGTTCCAGTGGATATGTTCCTTCTTGTACGCGAAAGATTCACCAGCACCGTTAAACTATTCCTCAGCAGCCTCCCCATCACTTCAGTGGGTTTTGTATTGCACACTATATGAGAAATACGCAGTTTCGTATATTCTGTCACAACGCAAATCTCGGTTTCTCCTTGAAAAGTAGTTCGTACGGGCGGTTACGCTAGACGCATCGGCCCCGTTCTGTGCACTAAATGTACAATCTGCATTACTGGACGACTGTCTAAATGCGTTGTCTTAACATATTACTTCTTGTGTACTGCATGAAGTTTTATCGCATTTAACCTCCTCACTGTTCCGCCGTACACTGAATCACGGCGTATAGATGCTACAATGTCATGTACACAAAAGGCTTATGTATGCGTGAATAGTTCCTCGCCACGTGGCTTTCAATTTGTACGTTGGTCTGCACAGTCCAAAATTATCTGCTTCCTGCTGTGAGAGACTACGTCGCTGAGAGCTCTGAGACCATCATCACTGACGCGTACGAGCCTTGTTGGTTTACAGTTCCTTAGCTCTTGTTGATAAACTCTGTACGATGTGTCGCATTCCGTATCTCGTACAAATGTAGTAAGCGCCTATACTCATACCCGTGGTTGCCACTATGGGTGCACCGGTGGTGCTCGGCGTCGTGGCCAGTGTGCCTGTGCGTAGGCGTCCGATGTAATCTCTTACGTAACATTTTCCCCACCGGCCTTTAGCGGGTACAAGTCCTTAGAGGTTGCACGAGTATCAGCTGGGTCCTGCTGAACTGCTGTGTCATCTTCCACGTGGACCACATGCAACTGTGTACGTACACTTGTGTATCTATCTATCTGTCTATCTATCTATATATATATATATTACATATACTAAGATTTAGAGGTTAAATATGCGTTGCCGTGTGCTCCTACGTGTGTGAGCATACAGACATATCTGCACATATATGTATATATATATACATATATATACTTGTTCTTGGGTTGATCAAACCAACCTTGTGGACTACCAGTTTAACTGCTAAGCTATATATATATATATATATGTATATGTATCCGCATACCTACACTGACGTGTGTGTGCGCGGCTATGTGTGTTTTACTGGTGGTGCAGCGGCCATGTTCTACATTTTCATGGCTACGTATCCTCTTGGCCGGTTGGTGACCTCAAGCGTTTACTTCCTCGCTGCCGCTGTAGCAACAGTAAGAATGCTTCTGAAAAAGAAGGGCTTACCGTTTGTATCTTATCACACACGCAGGTATGGTTGTATTGATAGATGAATACGTATGAACGCCCTCGTGTCTACGGTCGTACGCACGGGCGTACGTACTATGTATATATACAAGTTTACACATGTATCTACACATGTATAACAGCAGCCGCCAGGGTGGTACACAGGCGCGTTGACATCGTCGCAGCAGCCGCTGTTTCTTCAAAGACATTCTTTGGAAGACATCACTATCCCACAACGATTAAGCATGTAGTTGCATATACGTACGCTCGCATGCTTGCTGGATCTACTAAGCATACAAACACACGTGTATATTTATGATTATGTAAATACAGCCAGGGCTCCGCTGGACAGGTTGGTGACTTTGACCAGGCTCTTTTGTTCCAGACCCTGTTGTATTGATGGACAGTTTTTTTGAACGCGACTCCGTCCCAGGAAGTGATCATGTCTTTCCAGAAGCCCACCGACTCATTTGTGTAGTTTTCTGTATACACACGTACCTGCCTTGCCGCAGATCTACCAAAAAGGTAGGGGCTAAACACTCTGGTGGACAACCTTCAGTAAGACTTATGCGCCAGACAAGCCACACGCAGCTGCTTAGCCGGTCCGTATCAGCCTGCCACCCCTTCTCCCAACGTACAAACCAAAGGTAACATTAGGTGATTGTACTCGAGGGACGACTTTGTACGGCAGTCCCCCCTCTTATTGCGCCAAGAACCTTGCGGGATGTAGGATAGGGAAGATCTTTGTGTGCGTGCAATTGTTTTCTCTCTTCGCGCCTCCAGACATGCTGACATCTAGTTTTGCTTGTGTTGACTAGGTCTACGGCACTGCACACTCAAAGCGAAACTGGGTCTAAATGTCCGACTGTGGTGCCGTTGACCACTTAGCGCGTCGCACTATGTGTATACGTGTAATATATCAATGTGTCTAGAGGTGAATAAATATGTGTGTATATATATATATATCCTACCTGAATGTACCTACTTGTGTATATATATATATGTATATACGCAAATTATTTATGCATATTAACGCACTCCTCCCGTACTGCGTACGCGTGTGTACACAGAAATGCTCCGTCGACCTAACCATGAGTAGTTCACTTACACGTGAACACAAACACGCGAACTGTCAGGGACGGAGATGTGCATACCAGTGCACACGTCCGCGGCTGAGAAGTGGTGTGTCCCTGTGTTCAACGCCACGTGTTCTCTCTTCCTCCTAGATACGTGACTGGTTTTGTGTCCTCTTTTTTATGTGTTGATGTAACCGTTTCACACGTGCCTGCGCGGGGACGTAGGCTGTACACTTTCGCATCTTTTTACACGTTTTATGCATTTTACAACAACCCAGTGTATTCGATTTTCAGAGGCATAGCACGATTGTAAGTAGACTTAGCACTACACCAGCAAGCCGGTGGAATTCAGATCTGCTCTCGTGGTACATAAAATTTTTTCTGTATCGGAGTGGCATTTTGAGGGCAAGTACAAGCAAACGCTGGTTCGTTTTTGTTTAGACACCAAGCGACAGTGTTCTGCCTTTAAAAAGAAGAAGCAGTTTTTCGGTGCTTACGGATGACATTGAAAGCACTGTGACACAAATGGAAAACACGCAGTTCATGTAATTATAACTGTGAGTAATGTGAGCACGGTTTAACAAGAAGACACAGCAAACCAAAGCAAACAGAAGAAATTCTTTTGCGTTCAGCAGCGACCAAAAAATGCGGCTAACGAGGGGGAAGACGGAACAGAATTTTTCCGGGAAGAATGAAGAGATGCAGTTCTGATGTACAAGTGGAGGTATTTTTCTAGTAAAGGGAACTAGACTCACCACTGTAGCGTTAAAAAGACTAAGAAGAAGAAGCTGGAGCGTTCAGTCGACCTGGAAAAATTGTCGGAAAGGTACCTGATAATCCGTGCCATATTAAGCGCTGCACATACCTTTCAACGGTTATCCTTGATTACACGTGTATGTCAGCTAGCGCCGCGTGTCACCCTCGAGGGTGGGAGAATTACTTATCCGCTTGTACGTATATCCATATATTCAGCATGCATTTGTAGGTATTCCTTCATCTGTCTACCTCTCTACCTGCAGACATGTATACACGTGTATGCTCGCATTTGTACTCACGTGTGCGGACATATAAGACGTACACGTGATCGGAAACCCACGCTGCGCATCCACACGTGGGCAAACACATATGTGCAGCAGGCGCATATTGGAGCAACACGCAGTATGCATTATAAAGAAACGGCAACTTCTGCTGCAGCGGGATATATTTTTTCTGGGCAGTAGTAGTCGTGCACAGGCGAGACTTTGAATGTGGGGGCGTATACAATGTGACGAAGAGAGTAGTATTTCGATTTCAGAATTCGCATTGTCACTTTGTGGCAGCACCAATGTACCAAGTTGAACCGTGAGAAAGAAGTCGTGCGTATTCACAGAACAATTCCGAAATGAAAACACGGAGTAGGCAATGAGGAGTCGATGAGTAGCCCGTATCCCTTTTGGTGTACTGAGGAATGCTTATGCACTGAAGTGCGGCGAAATTTCAGTAAAAAGTGATCCCCTTTTGTTGTCTTTATTCTACACATTGAAATGGACAAAGAGTAGGCCTTGAGTCTTTAGTGGTGGCAAAGAACAGAGGGAATGTACGCACCGATGTGTGCTCGTGTGAGAGGACCGAAAGTATCGTACCAGTATTGGTGCCGCATAGATATTAGCTGTATACGTATACGTGTCTAGGTCATATGTGTAATGTTTATAGACCCTGACGTCGTATCTTGAGATAATCACATACTTTTATATGCACATCGCCATCCTGTTCTGTTCACATCTGTACATATGTATGCATCCATGTTCTCCAAGAGCGCACGCACGTGTGTACGCATAAAAGTATACTGCAAAGATACGTCTGTATAAGTACATATATTTATTTTTACGTGGTTCACACAAGCGTTCTGACCGCCTTGGCAGACGGGTACGCTCCCGCCGTGATAGTGACTTGGAATGGCGTGCTTCTTCGTACACGGATCAAAAAACACAGAAATTATCGTGTGCGTACGTGTGTACGTGTGGTTCACATAAGCAAGCGACCAGCTGGCACCCCACCAACATGCGAGTGAAATGTGGTTTTAACGGGGCCACCACGCAGGTAGATTGCATGTATGGACTGAAAAAACTACCCACACGAAGGTAAACTCATAACGGTTTCATTAGGTACCATTAATACACGTACATGTTTACTTGTTCCTACATGTTCCGTTAGCGTGCAAAATGCCCCGTCTAAGCCGCGGAACCTTAGGAAGTTGCAGTCGCAGCCGCCATCACGCGAAGCGCCCACTGCGCGTACATATTGGTATGTGTGATCATCCGTGTGAACATATCTCAGCGGTAGATGGAACTCCTCTGTGGATGCGTTTGTGTGTTTTGCTTGCAGGCAAGCACCATCTACTTGTGCTACATTGTATACGCTGTTTTTGGCATCTTCTGCCCCTCGCTAGGAGCTGCCTTGGCGGTAGGTACTATTCATCGTTCAAACACGTTCGTGTCAAGACACGGTGGACGTTTTCGGTGCACACACATTATATCCACACACACGGAAAAACACGCGTAGCGTGTTTCTCAAAGGATGCAAAGAGAGCAGCCGTAAACGATTGTACGAGGAATACACCAGAAGGGTCTCCGTAAGTGTATACATAAATATATATATATATGTATATATTCATATATATACCGACGTAAATATACAAATATATTTACGTATCTAGAGTCGTCTTGACACAATTGTGGCAATTACAGCTGTAGAAACGTATGAAGTGGGTAGACACTGTACACCTGCATTCACATGTGGACCACTTTTACGGAAAGCATACGTGGAAGAATCAACTTGCGAGGAAAAAGTAAGTGCTTACCTGCACACTTCTAAATACGTGAACGCAGAAACAGTCGTGGCACGGTGTGTTACGATTGTCGTAGGACGAAGAAGAAGCATCCACTTGCAATTTTTGTCTGCACGCATCCTGTGCGTAATTAATGTCGCAGCAGGTACACGGTACACGTACGTATCCACGTATGCGTATACGTGGATCAACACACGTATACAGATACACTTAAACAAAATGATATAGGTGAATGCGTTTGAACCGACACAACGTTTCTGTGCATTTCTGTCTACAGAGTGCTGAGATGAACTCGCCTTGAGGAGGAGCGAAAAATTGAATTCGATCATATTGACAGTGACAGTACCTACGCTTGTAGATCTGAACTGACACAGTTAGATGCGTTCGCGTGTACACATCTCTTTGGAGAGTCTGAGCATTTTAACACGCGCCCGCATGTATATTTCTCCGAGAAAGACAAGGCACAAGTGGACGTATGAAGTATGCAGATACATCTGCGCAACCACACTTTTCCGCATTGAGTGACTGGTGCACCTTCACGCAAGACGCATGTTGAAGATCATCCCCACTTTCGCTACTTCAGCATTCGAGCCTTCCCCCGCAGCTTTGCCCCTTAATTGTAAATCCACAAAGGAAAATAGCTTGCACGAAATTGAAATCATACGTGCTCAGGCATATGTATGTAGACGCAGCTTCGAAGTGTCCCAACCCTTGCGGGCGCACACGCGTATACCTCTCCCCTTCGTGTGCACCTTTGAAATCACGCATACCTGCAGGTTTTCGTGTGCACTTTCAGAAGTTGTTCACAAACTGACGCACATCCCTCTACAAGTGCAGCGACCGCGCATAGCATTTGGAACCGTCAGTGCAGTTAATGTCGGCAGACGCAGATCAATAAGAACTCCATTTATTTCATGCTTGAATCTCTCGCGCCAGACAACGACTCCTTCCGATTCACTTACATTTCGAACGATTGTCGGTGCACTTACAAGTACATCTACTTGTGTGCATGAAAGCAAACTAGACATGTAAACCAACACGAAAAAAGAGGCAAGCGTAACTATATAGTCCTGTGTAAATATACAGTTATATGCGTGTAGTTGTGCGAGCGTATCAATCGTCGAGTATTCGAATGTGTACAAATACTTTTGAGCCAACTGTGTTTCCTGTCGTGAATGCGTCTCGGTTGTTGCTTACGCGTCTAGAGGGTGTGCGCCTGCGAACTGTATATCACTTGTCACTTTCTTTTTTTCTTCTTTCCCGCGTCTGCGACTCTGTTTTTTTGTTAGATAAATTGTCTAATGCTAGCGACGATGGGGGGCGTGGAGTGCGTGTGTGTTATGAAAGAACACGGAAGAGGTCTCGCTCCCGAAGAGTCGCGCGAGCGTGAAGGAAGAAAGGAAGGCCATCGAGCAGAACAGCACGCGCCGAAAAAAGATATATGAAGCATCACATGAAGACCAGATATTCCAGGTTTACACGCTTCCACATGCTGCATGTATACGTCTGTAAACAGGTCTTTGTACAGATGCACAGGTAGGGCAGACTTGTGTCTGTTCGGTAAATGGAGACTTTTGAAGAGTCTCTGGAATGAATGTCGTACCTTGAGAACCCTGTGTGTGTGTGTGTGTGTGTGTGTGTGTGTGTGTGTGG
>KL647317.1:1313557-1367540 GCA_000727475.1 Sarcocystis neurona | reverse complement strand
GTGTGTGTGTGTGTGTGTGTGTGTGTGTGTGTGTGTGGACGACCAAGTGTGTTTGCACGTGCGGACGAAAGTAGCATATATATATATATATATATATATGAAGTTTCAGCTTTCCGGAAAATCCGCGTTCACGTCCCACTACCTGTGTGTAATGTGTGCCCGTCTACGTGTAACAGATGTATTATCACCTTGTTACAGAAGTATCTGTATATATGTGTGTATTCTGCTTTGGTAGCGCCTGGGGTTCTTGCGAAGTTTCCCGCAGTGCGTGCGCAGGAGAGAGGGAAGTGTGGCACACTTTATTTTCTTCCACACCTGCGATACGCACAAGGGAGCAACAACTTTTGCACGTGAAAGATTGAATTTGAGATTGGGTGAGCTGTGTTGTGGTAACGCAGGTGCGCACGCGTACAATCGACAGATGCCTAATTTGGTAGATACAGAAAGACACACATACATATTATATATGTCACGTCCAAAATTTTGCTGCTTCAACTTCTCGGTATCCTTCTGCCGTCTACGGTGAAGCGCCGTAAAGAGACGCTCAGAGAAGGACCTGGCACGCTCAACAAATCCCACTTGCTACTATGCTCAGCTCGCCTACGTTGCTTCAACAGGTTCCTCCTTGTGTTCACGAAGAAAAATAGGCAAATGCACCCAGCTGCGGTCCTGCTTATTTGCGTATAACTATTTTTTTAGCGTAGACTTTATACGGCTGCAGTCTCTCCCGCACTTAACAGGCGCAAAGCACTTGTTTTGGCAACGTGTGACTGTGTCACACATACACAGGTACATACATGCATATATGCGTACACGCGTACGATCGTCGACCTGCGAGTGTTGTGTGCACACCACTGCTTCTATGTCCGCGACTGTTGTCTTTTTTAATGCCAGAGAGTTTCATTGTGTCCGTAAAATGTCGCTTGCTTGCGCCTCAGCGAAGAGCCCCCGTGCCCTCCCGTAAATTTAAGTGAATAGTTACGTATACGTAGACACATACGTGTTCACTTCGTGTACTCACCCTGAAAACACATACAATAGTTCGAGCTTACTCGTACACACTTCGTTCTCTCATACAGCGTATCTTTCTCCTGCGAAAAAAGCGTAACCTCCTGGCAGATAAGAAGCACTGGAGATCTCCCAGAAGGCAACATCAACACCCTGTGGTATACACGTATAAATATATATATATATACATATATATGTGTATATATATAGATATACTGATATGCATTCACATACTTATGTATGTATGTATGAATGTATAATATATCTATCTATATATATATATATATATATATATGTACATACAAATGTGTACTCACAAAACTGCGTGACTACACGGACGCATGAGCGTATGTGTCCAAGTCAAAAAGTATCCGTGGAGGTGTTTTTCTACGAGATAGCGGCCTTTGTTTCCCTGCCGGTAGCGCAGAGAACAAGCAGCGCACTGTTCCTCAGAAGCTGCACTTCTGGGAATGTCAGAGACGGTTGCCCTCTTTTGACGACGCAGCAACGTTGCTGCTGTTGTGCGAACCGAGTCCGTCACTTCTGATATGCGTTACTGCGTACGCCAAGGCAAGGTACACGGGAAGAACGCCTCTTCACTGTGCCTTCGTATCCGTGTCTCGACGTCTGTAGGCACCGCCACCTCATTCTTTGCGTGCCCATGTGTGCACGCAGTGTCATGCAGGCAGACCGCAAGGAGCCGCCTAAGCACGTGCGTGCGCCAATCCTTTTTACCCATTTATACTTTGCGTTTCGAACACACAGGAGAATCGCTGCCGTAGAAGAGAAACTGATATACATGGGTTCGCAGTATGTGTGTACCTACAGAGGCACAGAATCGCTACGTGTGCAGACAGGAGGGTACTGAGAGAGAAAAAGCTGGGTGGCGAACCGGAAAAAGTGAACCTACACACAAGTGTAGCGCGTCTCCGGTTACAATATTCCGGTCACACAGCTGGAAGACAGACACTACTGCTGCTGTGCGACATAGATACGCAAGGCAGCAGCTCAGCTGCAGAGTCCAGCCACGGAACACATGCACGAAATAGCGAAGGACTTTCCGCATTTGGATGCCGGCGGCCGCCGTGTAAAAGCTAAAATCGTTCTGGACGGTACATGTGCACAAAGAAGGTAGCGGAAAGAGCGCCGTTTTTGCTCCACTGGGAGCGTACGTAGTAGCAGAGCAAGAACTTTCGTACGGACGGAGCACAAACCACAAAGGACACGTGCCCTGATAACGCATGTAGATTGAATTATGAGTAAAAGGCATATTCCCTGTTTCTTGGCAAATCCCCTTTCTGAAGCAGAGAGGCCGCCGCTCCAGAGAGGGAGGCATTTTTGCAGACGGCGCTCTATCCAAAGGACGAAGCGCGTCTGGGACCTATGTCACGCGAAAGGTTTGTACGTACGCATATACGTGCAGATACAAGTACAGGAAAAACATTTACATGCACACGTAAGTGCGCGTGAGTACACATCTTTGTGCATGTGGTCGTACATCTTAAACGTTCATGTCGGTCAACAACTGCATACACACGCTTGTGTGCATGAATGGGCACAACGTCACTGCTTGTCTTCGATAATAAAAAACGACTTGAAGCACACGAGAATGTCGTGCTTCAAATACAAGGTCCCACATGTAGGACTTTAACAAGGGGGAGGTCGCCGAACGATCCCTCCACAACAGAGACTGCTTCGGTAGCAACCGTGGATAATGTGGAACCCGTAGAATACGGAAAAGATCGCGCCCGTGTGCCACACTGGCGGCGGGAACGGCGTGGTGTCAGTAGTCATTGCAAATACGCCTGATCCACGCATGCGCATGTTTTTTTTTATGTGGGCAGAGTCACGCACCCGTGAAACATAAACACACCGGTGGACCTCTACAACAGGTAGATTCATCTGAATATTAGACAGCTGCGCGTCTGAGCACACGTGTGTACTCATGCCTACGTGTGTACGTATATACGCATACACATGGGGAAGGTGATGCACAGGCACATACGAGGATAAGACGCCCATGGAGCGAAGGAGCTCGTACACATACCTGCGAATGGCTGGACAAATCGAATCTTCACGGAAAGCGTGGAATTGGTACGCCTTAATGCGTGCAGTAACATCCTGCTCGAAACGGTATAACATATACAACAAAAACAGCGGCGCTCTCACGCATGCTGAAGTGACCACGTCCCCGACAGAAATACACGAGACGCGCTCTCCGACCCCACGGCCTACACCGACGCAAGCAACCATTCACTTCTACTTCACAACTATGGTACATGCATGTGGATTCTCGCGTACACACACGTGGATATCCAGCAGATCCAGACCTCTCACCTGCGTAAGCAGCTAGTACTGTAGTACGCACTAGCGGGCTACGCAAGAGTGTCTCCTGCCGTAGTGATGGTACCGCAACAGATAAAATCTCCTTCAACCGATTACAACGTTTTCTTTGGATGGCCATCGGTTGTTGCATGCCGGATCGTACTGCCCTTTCCTTCTACAAGATGTACCTTTCATTTTTTGCGTGTTTCTTCCTTTCCCTACTTTTTTCCTCCTTTCTCCGTCTGTTTCTGCTGCCGTCTTCTGCATCGCCTTCTTCTCGTTGCTGTGGCCGCAAACGTCCGTCCTTGAATTTTCTGGAGCGCTAGGCTTGGCACTCCTGCGCGGACGCGCTAGCTTCAGGAGGCAGCTGGCTCGGGCTGTCGCTTCCCATCAGCAGCTCCAACAGCAGGCACAGAGTCCGCAGCACCGACTGCACTCTCATCAGGCACATGCGGCGTCCCCCGCGACACAGCGACAACATCGCTGACACCGGTTGCTGCAGCGGAAGCCTCTCCAGCAAGAGCGGGGGCTGACGCTGCATCAGAGACGATTGCAGCAGCAGAGTCGGGGGCGGCAGTGGCGTCAGTAGCCTCGTTATCTTCACCTTTTGGGGTGCGTCCTGCTGCAGCAGCCAGTTGCCTCTCTCTCCACAGTACGGCAGTTTCATATGCTTCCTGCAAGCCACCTAACTTTCTAGTGCTAAAAATCTTGACAATCTGTGCTGGTTCTTTGCCGCCTGCTGTTACTCCTGTTCCTACTTTGTCTTCGCCTGGTTCACGCCCTGCTGCGGCTGTGTCGCATGCTGACGGCTGGTCATCATCCCCGCCAACTGCTTCACCATCGCCACCTGCTGCGGCTGCTGTTGGCGCGACTGCTGCTGTTTCACCTGCTGCGCGCCTGCCTTTTGTTGCTCCAGCAGGTACAGCGGCTTCCCAGCAGGCACACTTCACGTTGTAGCTAATGCCATGGACAGCAGGAAACTCTCGGGCTAGCGACGCAAGGCTCCTCTTCCCCTGCTTCTGTGCGCCTGTTGCCTGTTGCTTTACGCTGCTCTCGCTTTCGCTGCTAACTTCCAAGGAGCTGGACCTTTCTAATTCGAACGAACTGCCGTCACCTGCTGCTGCCGTCGGAGTGGCCTGCGGTTGCTGATTGCCTGCTGACAACAACGCCGCCGACAGGGACAACGGCCCCGATGCAGGCGGCACCCACGGCCGCCGCAGCAACCCCGCAGCGCCAGCAGCAGACGATGCGGTTACGGACGACGACGACGAAATGGAGGGGCAAGCGGGGGGGGAAGCAGATGTAACCTCACAACCAGAGGTCAGTTCTGGCGCAAGAAATCCGGCATCACCTGCTCCTGCGCCTGCCGAAGTCCCTATCGCTCCTGCTGTCGTTGCTGCTGCTGGTCCAGTTGGCGCTGCTGGATTGGCGTTACCATCTGCGTAGTTATAAACCAAAACCGTACCGCTGTTCTCTTTCGGTAACTGCCCGAGCTGCGTCAAGTCGCCTTGTGCAGACACGTAAGAAGCAGCAGTACCGGCAGACTGATTCACTAAGGGTTCCGCTATCGAGCTGGGAGTCTCTGCAGCAGCTGCGAAGGCAGCGGCGTCAGGCAGATCCTTTCCTATGTCGACAGACCGTTCCTCGTTTGTCGGTGAGGAAGCTCTACGATGCAGCAACAAAGATGCGCATGCAGCAGACGATGCAGGAGGAGTAGTAGCAGTTGCAGGAGTCCCGGCTGCCAGAGCAGCAGCTTGCAAGTCGTCTATGGCCGCTGACGTAGACCCAGGGATATCAGCAGCAGCACCCGCAGCAGCAGCAGCGGGAAAAGGAGCGGCACAGGGGACAGCTGCTGCAGTGGTCGTTTTGAGAACCCCAGCAACCGCAGCAGGGGCGCTACCGGAAGACTCTAGCAGACAGGATAACAAAGCAGACAGAGCAGAGGAGGCTGCAGCCGTTTCGCGGCTGTCTGGGGTCTGTGCGGCTTTCTGTTGCTGGTCGTCATGCGGCTCCTGTTGACGCGAGGTCAGCAACCCGTGTTGCTGCAGCAGCCGCTGCAGCTGCTCCACCTGCTGCAGCTGCTGTTGCAGACTCTCTGTGCTGGAACGGCTCGGGGACCGCCCAGTCCCTGGCACTACTCCAGAAGAAGCCAGCAGCGCAGCAGCAAGCAGACCAGGCGGTTCTGCGTCTGCTGTAGGCGGCTGGCGGCAGCTTGCTTCCTCCTCCTCTTCTTCGGAGTTTCCAGCCGTGCTAGTGTTGCTGTTCAGGCTGCTGCTGTTCCCCAGCGCGTGTTGTATTCCGCGAGGGGCCCCGCTCCCGAGGAGAGCAGCGAGTTCGTTAAACGACGTCACCGCTGCAGTCGCTGCGCCTGCAAGAGAAAAAAGACGCAGTCCACACGTACATCACAGACAACAGGACTTCAGCAGGCACAGGTGTCACGGCAGTCGCGGCGGCACACGACAGAGGCGCAGGCGCATCACCGTCACTCGTACGCACTACGGAAAGGACACTCTTCTGCGTGTCCTCCTTTTTTCACTTCCAATCCCGTGCTCCTTTTCTTTTCTTCCTCTGCTCCTCTCTCTCTATGTACATATACATACTGCGTGTTTACATAACCGTACACAGGCGTATAAACATGCTCCCGTGGCTAACAAGAGAGATTCTGTCTCCGCTAATAGACGCACATATATGTATGTATATATATATGCACGCGAATACCTATATACGCTCCTCGTGATTCCACAGAAATACCTAGAAACGTACAGCTGTCAGAACGCAAAAGTTTCAACGGCTACACATGTTCCAACGTATATGTATGCAGAAACACGTATGAGCAAGGTGTGCTCTGTGGATGGTAAGTCTGTACACTCTTACATGCTTTTGTACCGACCGAAACCGCAACCAGGAGTCTCTCAGAGCAAAAGCAGCAGTCCCAGCGGCAGCCAGAACTCTGTGAGAGCAGAAGCAGTCATTCCCACTGCTACGGACACATGCCATCTTACCTTTGTATACGTGGGTAGACACACATGAACATCCTTGCGGCCAACACCCACGTGTTTCTGTGTCTGTTAACATGCACAGCAGTTCGTGTCACGTCGCCGTGAGCCGTGATGTCTGCTCAGGACGGCAGCCGCGTCTTCCACGTAAAGGACGAACGCGGGTATAAGGGATGTACTACTCACGACGGTACGCACACGCACATGTGGAAATATATATATATATATACATACTTATGTAAGTGTATATATGCGAGCGTATCTGTATAGATAGGTATCTGTGATCCAACAAGTACCCACAGCTATAATTACACATGTTACATACATAGTTGAACTACCCTTATGTGTGCGCAACCACATACATACATATATATATATATATATATCCACACGCGTATACGCATGTTGGTATATTTATATATTTATATATATATATATATATTTATATATATAGTGCTACGTTAACGTTGTTCGCACCAGTCGCAAGATATCACGTATAATGTATTACCTGCATTTGTTTTATTTGTATAGCTGGGTTCTGCTGCACGCAGAAGTGCTGCGGCTTTTTCAACGTTGCTGCCATTTCGCCGCAGCACCCGCGGCTGTTCCGTTTCCTGTTGGTCGGCTGCGTCTCTCCCCTTGGCAGCTTTGCCGTCACTGCTGCTACTCGTCGCGTCTTCCGGCTGGGGCCGGTCCCGCTGACGCTTCCGCTGCAGCAGGTGAGGCAGTGATTTCTCTCCTGCGGCATCTGTGGGCAGGGACAAAGACGAGTAGCAGCGGCTCTTCCGGATACTGCCGCAACTGCCAGGATTCTCGTCTACTTCAGTCCACAACGTGCCGCTGCTGTAGTTGCTCTTGCTGGTGGTGTCGCTCCTGCTACGCTTGAGAGGAGGAATGTACTGTTGAGCCGGCGACGTGTACGGGGGAAGCTTACAAAGCGTGGAGGGCCCCAGCGACCCGACCGTAGCACTGCCTTTAGCATGTGGTACTTGTATCTGCCGCTCGAGACTGCCAGTTCCCAGACGGCCACAAGCATCAAGAAGCAATTCTTCAGCTGCCGTGGCACCTGTCATGCTGCAAGCAGCATTTTCCCCCGCTGCTATGGCTGCGTTTCTATCACACAATCCTGGTGTTGCTGTCCCTCTCCCATACAGCAGATGCGAAGACGACGCGCTGGAGCGCTGCAACGGCCTGTGTACGCCGGCAGAAGCCGCCGCTTCGAGTTGCTGGTGGTGCTCCTGCAGGGCGGTCCACGGTGTCCCAGCAGCTGCAGTAGTCCGACGCGCAGCAGCATCCCAGTCTCCGGTGCCCTCTTCTGCTATCCTCTCTGCTTCAACTCCGGGGAGGAGCGCATCCGCGTCTGCTGTCGCAGCTGAGCCTGCGGCAGCGCCGAGTTGCGCCGTATACGGGAGACGAGAGGAAGCAGCCGAGAAGGGCAGTGGAGTAGACGCGCAACGTAGCAGAGACGGCGCCACTGTTGCAGCAGATCTATCTTCATAAACCTGGGCAGCATACTTCTGACTGGGTTGTCCTGGATCCCCTACACACCCGATTCCGGTTGCAGCACCTCCTCCTCCTCGTGCCTCGCCTGCTTCAGCTGCTCCAGCTACACCTATCCCTGCGCCTCTCTTCTTCCACAGCAGACCAGGTGCGGTATCTCCTTGCAAGCTCAGAATTTCTTTCAAATTCCCAACAGCGGCACCACCACCGTCGCTATGATGGACACGAGCAGCAGCAGATAGAGCGGCAGACGCAGCAGCGGCAGCAGCAGAGCTCTCGTGGCTGCCGTTCATGTAGGTGTGCCCAAAAGGTAGCGACTGCCCCCGCCGCAGCCGCGGCGTGCCGTTTGCTTGAAAAGAACCTGCAGGAGCAGCGGCAGCAGCAGCAGCAAAGAACGGCTTTCCTGGACAGGTGCGCAACCAACAATAGCAACGGACAATCTCAACACGGCTGCCAACAGCAACAGCTGCTGCAACGCAAATGCTGCTGCTGCTGACCGACACACACATCTAGTTAAACGGCACCGTACATCACACACAAATCAACATATTTACATCAACACGTTATGTATGTGTATGTGTCTACATATTCACGTAGACGCATACAGGGGTACGTAAACGTATATACATATATATACAGACATACTTGTATAATGCATAGCTGTGAAGGGTATGTACACCTTTACGATATATGCTCATTATGGTCGCACCTTCATGCACACTTATATGGAGTGAACAAACGTATATAGAAATATACATGTATATGTATATATATATATACATACCGCTGTACAGGGTACTAAGAAGGAGTATTGTAGACACGGCTGACGCAGTGACGCCCGCGTGCTGTGTGGAGCTCTGGTCACTATCCCCGTCTACGGGGCAGGGAGCCAGAGCCGAATGCCACCAACCACAGCGCGGGGGACACGTACGTGCTCAGATGTATATATATATATCTACATATATATACACACCGGCATACACGTATGCATGTGTGTATATAACCGTAGCTACGTATTCCTACAAACTCAACTACAAGGTCGCAGCGCAGACTGTACCGTACGTACTGTTGCTCGAGTCCATGTACATATACGTGCGTACACTTTTGCAAATGTGAAGGGTACATGTCTGTACGCAGATGTTTATACGCTTATTGACTTTTGTGCAACGGTAGGGTCGTCCCCTCCTACAGCTCCTGAACTCGTTAATCTATGTAAGTGCCTACGAGATTTACACGTTCTCTTTGAGGCACCCGGTGTATTCCTGCGAGTGAATCGAGTCGAACTTACGTACGTGCACCTACTTACAAGTACGTACACATCTACTGCTGTACAGGGAGCACATCACATACGTTCTTGAAGAAGCCACAAAGACGTAGTCATCGCGCTGGAAAAAGTGTTACACACAGAGGGGGTGAGACTCACCTGCTTCCTCCGGCAGCGGTCTAGACGTCCCGCCGACGACAGAACGTGCTGCTGCTCCTCCGCCTGCCGCTCCCTCTGCTGCGGCGGTCCCGCTACCTTTCGTAGACGGTGTCCAGGCACGCGCCTGCGCCTGCTGCAGCAGCAGCTGCTGCGTCTGCTGCTGCCCTGCATTAACAGCAGAGACGAGCTGTTGAGAAGAACGAGACACGCCAGGCAGCGCTGAAGGAATCACTCGCCGCCGCTTGCTGCTGCCGCTGCCGCTGCAAGCACCTCGGGCAGCACCACTGGCATGGGTGCGCGCTGCAGCAGAGAGTCCCATGTAGTGCCGCCGGGCCTCAATAGCCAGGCTGCGGGCTCTGTCAAAGCCGTGCTGCCGGATGTTGAAGCAGCTCTGTCGAGGTTGCCCTGCACACAGGCATGAAGCCAGATAACACAATTTCTCAGTCGTACACCTGTACGTCTAAACTTCATGCATAAATGGATATACGTAGCTTCGGACTATATGCGTAAGTACACGCACCTATACACACAGACACATACATATATAACATTCGCATCAACCAGTATATATATTTATATGTACGTGTATTGTGCGGACCTTTAGATGGGTACTAATGTACAGGAATAATTATGCATGGAAGCGCAACACGTACACATCCGCAGGTGTAGCAGATACATGTGTACACATACATCCCCAACATGTGTGTGTGC
The DNA here is from genome assembly GCA_000727475.1 of Sarcocystis neurona. NCBI lineage: Eukaryota > Apicomplexa > Conoidasida > Eucoccidiorida > Sarcocystidae > Sarcocystis > Sarcocystis neurona. Next base: position 1,357,577 of record KL647317.1, on the reverse strand, counting down.
GTATACATCTACAGGATGCTGCCAGGCAGCGATCACCGCAACGCAAAAGCGAGTCAGGCGGACGCGCGACCCTCAGACACAACTATCCGCTACCTTCGTGTATTTGCTTAGGCAAACAACACGTGCGTGCGTGTCATAAATATTTACACATTTAACTAGAGAAGTAAAGACACACAAGAGATACTTTCCACGCTCTCGCCGAAGGAGGTCATGCGCTCCTCTTGACGAGTTTAGGCTGACGTCAGCGCTTCCAAGCAGACACTTCGATCCCTTTGTAGCGATATATATATATACATATATATATATATGCACATGCACACATATATATATATATGTATACACATGTATATACATACACATATATATGAATATATATACATATATACATATATATATGCACACATACATATATATATATACACATATTCATATACATATATGTACACACACATACGCAGTGAAGAATGTTTTCACGCCAGCAGACGCAAACAGGTACATCTGCGCAGGTGTATACGTCCAGATGCATAGACGTGTGCACAGACATATCTGCGAAGGTGTACGTGTAAGCATACAAAATATATACACATACGTATACATATATGTATATAAGGTTCTCTTCTGTTTATATGCTACCTGCGTCATCGATCCACTGGGCAACCCAGCAAGTACTTTTCTTCCCGATGAAGACTCCTTTAATTTTTGGTAGCTCAGCAGCGCGTAGAGAATACTCCTTCCGCAGGACAAGCTCCTTTGGAGGAGAGAGAGACCCCTTCCGTCTGTTTCGAGCGACTTTCGTTTTTCCTCGCTGCCCGATTACTGCGCTTTTGCTGCCTTTGCCGTTTGCTGCTCTCGCCCTCGATCCCGCTGCTGCTGCTTCTCTCCTGGCTCGGCCTCGTGGCCCTTCTGCTGTTCCGTCTGTTGGAGCGTTTCCAGCTCCCACCTGCGCAATTGACGCTGCTGCTGCGGCGGTGGCTGCACCCTCTGCTGTTCCTCCTCCTGCAACCAGACCTCTCGCCAGCACCAGGTCCGCGTCGACAGCAGCACCACCCACCGGAGGAGCAGCAGACAGTTCCGCAGCAGCAGCAACAGCACCGCGCTGTTCAAAGGAGCAGAAGCGCCGGTACGCCGGATACTGAGCTAGTCGGGTGGCATCTAGAGATCCTCCCGCCGCCGTTGAAGAAGACAAATTATCGAACATGTTGATCCGAGCCTGCGCCACGCGGCCGTTGCCGAAACCACGCGGTCTCTCCTGTGCCAAATACGCGCGTACTTCCCCGTTTTGACCGGTGGTTATTTCCTGCTGTTGCTGACGCAGATCTTGCAGCTGTCCAGACGTGCGCGCCCGCGTGAAGGGACCGTTGGGCATCTGGGGGCGCTCCTGCGCGTCTGAGACGCGAACCGTTTCTGCTCCAAGTCAAATCCAGCAGCAGCAGCAGCAACAGCAACAGCAGAATCAGAAGCAGCAGCAGCACCACCAAATGTAGACACACAGCCGCACGCCCACACTCAGCGCCCTGCCACTTTGTCACACCAGAACCAACAGCTGCGCCGTAGCAGACAGAGACTCAGCGCCACACCAGCTACAGCAGCTGCTGCAGCGAGACAGCAGTTTCAGCAATATGCCGTCAGCTGCAATGGCACAAGCTGCAGAATAGCAAGAACAGAACCAGCAGCAGCGAGGCAACAGCAGGCAACAGATACTGCTGCATCAGCAGTGGCTACGGCAGTACCAGGACCGCGCAATAGCGTCACCATGCAGGAAAAGAACAGCAACCCCGGCAGCTGCGACGGCCGCGCACAGAGCCACCAAGAGCAGCAGCTGTTGCCCGGGTCGCAAGCCAGTAACAGCCTTACAGCACGACGTTAAAAGAGGCAGCAGGCTGCACAGCCTGCTCTTCTACGTAGACCCTCACTTGCTCCCTCTCTCACGCCTTTTTGCTTCTTGAGAAACTGGGACGGGTTCCACATACACCCGTACAGAGACCTGCAAGCTACATGCATGTTGACACGGGCGTACACCTACATGTGTCGCCAAAAGGACATACATCTATACTTTTAAGTACACACATAAAAAAAGATAATTACGGTGCCACGCGACGGTGTGTGAAGGGTGTCAGTGACGTGACAAGGCGTCCCCACGTGACAAGGCGTTCCCAGCAAAGTCAACTTTCAAAATGTCTGCGCGCAGGCGTTCGCTTTCGTATCTACTGCTACACGTACATATATATATATATATCTCTGCGTGTACAGTCCGTTGATGTGCTAATATATATACACCCGTGCAGACACATGCGTACATATGCGTGTTAACATCTGTACAGTCATCTCTACACAGAGGGAGACAGAAATGGAGACCGGTGCTACGTGCAGTACATTCCTTTGTATGCAGGAATTAACTCGATTCCAGATATTCACGTATATCTGTCTCTCTTCTTCCATTTATATGCAGCATATGACTGCATTAGTGTACATGCCTGCCTACACAGCGCACGCAGATAGGACGAACGGTACGCTTCCTTGCTTGGGTAACTTACGATACAAGGAGGATATGGGCGCTGTGCAGCTGCGTGACAGTCTACCGACGGGTAACGACTGGGCGGCAGTGCGTTTGCTTGGCGGTAGCAGCAGCAGTGGCTGAGAGGTGGGGTCGGAGAGCGGCAACGTCTCATCAGTAGACTCCGCTGCTCCGGCGGCGACAACGCGTGCGGCTTCGGCTGGTGACTCCTCGGCCCACGTGGTCCCCGCCGCTGGTGCAAGAGTTCCGTCTTGCTGCTGCGTGCGTCGCTGCAGCTGCTTCTGCTTGCCAACTGCTGTGGAGTCTTCGTGAAGTCGCTGCTGCAGCTGCTGACGGCACGCAGTCAAAACGGCCTCAAAGCCCAAAGCGGCTGACTCCGAAGTGAAGCCTTCCGGTCTGCAGCAGCCCGCCAGCTGCAGCAGGGTCGTCAGCAGCTGCTGGTGCTGCGGGTCTTCCGAAGACGGCTCACCGCCGTTCTTCGAATAATCAACACTTTTGTTGCTGTCCTTCGCTTGTTCGCCCTCATGGATCTGCAGCAGCTGCTGCAGAGCTTCCAGCAACGCTTCACAGCTTACTTCCGACGCCGCTCCGGTTGCTGCTGCTGCTGCTGCTGCCTCCTCAAACTTCGCAACGACAGAGGCAGGGACCAACGCCCCTCCGTCACTGCTGCGCAGAATGTGCTGCTGCTGTTGTTGCAGTCTTTCATCTTCTGCGTGGGCGATGGTGTCGCCCGCGCCCTCACTGAAGAGTAAGCAGCTCTGTTCCCTCGCTCCGATGTCTGCTTCTTCCCGACTGTCGCTCCTTCCTGCCAGGTCTCTTGCTGGGCTGTTCCCTGCGACGCCTGCTGCTCCACCTGCTGGTGACGTGCCCCTTGCTGCTGCTGCTGCTTGTACGAAGCGCACGTGTGTCGGGTCTTCGCAGGTGGACTGCACCCCTGTCGACTGCTGGGCTCTAGCTGGTGTCCCACCCGTTAAATTGGTTGCAAGTGCTCTATAGGGTCCCACGCCTCTGTCTGAGAGATAATCTTTCGCGTTTTGCTGCTGGCCCTCCTGCTGCTGCTCCTCCAGTGCGTCAGTCTCCCGCAGTTGCGGTCCGTCTCGCTGCTCCCGCGGCTTCGCGAACTGCTGCTCTCTTGTCTGTTCACACTGCTGCCCCGTTCCCTGTTGCTGTTCCGCGCTCGCTGACTGCTGCTCTTCCTGCACCTGTGCCGGTAACGGTACTCTACACGCTGGCTCACGGTCCTGAGGAAAGCCTCCAGGCGCTGCGCTGTTGAACGAGGCAGCGGTCGCACAATCAGCACCGCCGGCATCTCGACAGAGCCTCCGATCCCACACCGCAGTAACAGGAGCCGACGCCTCGTCGCTCTGCTGCAGCTGGTGCACTCCGGAGTCCTTGCCAGCAATACCTGCTGAAGCAAGCATTTCTCGCCGTCCTGCCCCTCGGCTGTCCTCCGCCCCGTCTGTCCTTGCGCCGCCTAGATAGCTTTCCCTTGCTGCTCCTGGTATCTCGATCCCCGACGAAACAGCAAATGCAGAACCGCAAGCCGCTCCGTCGTCTGCGAGGAAATCCTGCCGTGTTGCTGCAGTTTCGTTCCACGAGCGGTTGGCCCTGGCTGTTCTGCTGAAAACGGATGAGTTGTTGCAGCTGCTGCTGGCCGTCCCTTCGCTGCTGTCGGTGCTATTGCACGAGGCTTCTCCTGCCGCACCTGTCCGCAGCGGCTGTGACCGCACCGCAGCGCGACTGGCGCAAGCGGCCACCCTAACAGGAATCCCTACATCTATGTCCATGGCTCCCAAAGCCGCGTATTTCCCCGCTGGCGGTTGTACAGTATCTGCGCCTCCCGCTGCTCTTGCTGCCGATGCATCGCCCTTTCTTCCTGCCGCAGCAAAGACATCAGGAGGCAGCAGCTGCAGCAACTCTTGCAGTCGCCTACAATTCGCCGCCGCCGCGGCTTCACTCGTCGAGAATTCTGCGCCCGATGCTGAGGGATCCCACCCGCTGCTGCTTTTGTTGCCCCTGGTGCCTGTCTCGAAGTAGTTTAACGCCGTTCTCAGCTGCTTGCTGCCGTCGCTGCTGCTCTCCTGCACCCTAGACAAGGCAAGCTCTCCTTCGTCTCCGCCTTCCCCGCAGTTGGCATTTCTGGCGGCTGCGGCCTGTTGCGGCACTACGCCGTCAAAATGTCTCCCTGTCTCCTGCTGGGGTTGTAGATCCTGCAGCCCCGTCTCCCCCACAGCAGCTTCCAATTCACCAGCAGTAGCACCGTTCATATCAGCAGTTCCTGCTGCCTCACCTCCTCCTCGTCCTCCTCTCCTTTTTCCTTCCGCTGCTGCGACGCGCGCTGCCAGGTCCTCCTGCTGTCCCGGGGCACTACACCACGGACCTACCGAATCTCCACTCGCCTGCGTTCCTGGCAGCTGCAGGTATGACGGTTGCTGCAGCTGCGCGTCGTGTGGCACCTCATACCTTTCCTTTCTGTTCATCGTCTCTTGTGATAGCAATGCAGTTACACTTCCACGCTCTGCTGCCTGCGTGTCTGTGTCCATTCGCCGTGAAAACAGCAGCCCCGACCCCTGCGGTTCGTCCGGTAGCAGCTCCCGGTTCTTCCCCTGCTGGTGCTCCGCCCTCTTCTGCTGCTGCTGATCCTGGTGCAGCATAGCCATGTGCTGTTCGTGCTGTCGGCGCGATGTGTCCGCATGAGCGGCGTCCATATTTTTGATGCACTCCAGGTCTTGCAGTACGTCTAAGACGTTGTCGAGAGTCCACTGGCGAGGCGGTACCGCCTGTAGCTGCTGCAGCACAATTTTGTATGCGTGAAGAAGAGGCGACTGCAGTGAGTTGATTTGCAGCACCTGCAACAGATGGTAGGCGAAGCCTGAGTGCTGCTGCGCTCCCCACGAAGGCGCAGCACGCCGCAGCGCTCGCAGCAGACGCACGAGTGACGCCTTCTCTGCCGCTAATTCTGTGGGGGCAACACAAAAGAAAATTGCTGGATCGAGCATCGACACACCTTCACTTTCTTCTGAATCAGCACCAAAGCATGTATAGTCGTCCCTCTTTCCAGCTGCCGAAGGAAAGCTGCTCGGAAGTTCCGGCTCGGTCCTTTCTCCTCCGTCCATCGCTAGTGCTGGCGGTGCTGCTGCTGTCGCATCTTCAAGCTTCTTGCAGTGCACGTCGCCGTCTCCCCGAGCTGCTCGCTCCGGTCCAGACAGGCACGTCGAAGCTGCTGCAGTAGCTGCTGTGTTTTGCCGACCCCCAGCCGCAGAAGCATCATCGGCTGGGCTGCGTGCCCCTGAAGCAGCTCCCATCGCGCTCTCCTTTGAGAGGGCTTGCTGCCGCTGCTGGTGCTGCTCAGCTTCCAGAGCCTGCCGCCGCGTCTGCGGTGCGGATGCTATCGAAGTGGCACCACCACCGCCACTAGCAGCAGCAGCAGCGTTAGCCTTCGAAGACGCTTTACGGGACAGCGTCGGAGGACGCAGATACTCCTGCGACGACAGCATCAGCCGGGCGTCCTCCATACACTGATAAGCGCCGGGTTTGCCCGTCCACAGGAAGGCGTTGCAACTCAGGTAGCGACTGGGCTCGGCACGAAGCAGCTGCAGCTCCGACAGCAGCAGCTGCTGCGCCACGGCAGGCAGCAGAGATGGCAGGACGTACGCAGAGAGACACGGCCGGAAAACTTCTACGTAGGGCAGCATTTCCACAAACAAATGCGCAGAGCGCAACTGATCTGCGTGATAGTAAAACATGTCGTGCAAGGAAGCACGTGCACATGCTGCAGCTGCCGTTGGTCGCATATCAATCACTGCAGGTGCGTCTCCGGTTTCTCGGTTAGCTTCGTCTCCTGGTGCACCTGGGGTTGCTGACGCTGCGGCTGACTGAACGGCATGTCCGCCCGACACGGACGCGCCAGGAGTGCTGCGGCATACAGGTGCGGCGTCGCAATCGTCTCCTTGAGAAAGACGAGAAGGAGAACTTTCTTCTGTCTCTGCAGTAGAACAGCCAGCATCAGATGCAACACTAGCTGCAACGTCGACTACAGGGCTCTCAGTCGAGACAGGACCAGCGACTGACGCAGCACTGGCCACCGCAGCGTCAGCAGCAGATCCCACGGCAGCGACGCCAAGAGCTGCAGCACCAGAACCAGAAGCACGAGTGATACAAGAAGCAAGCAAATCACCCGCACCTGTAGCTTTCACACTCAAAATCGTTCCAGCAACGGAAGAGGAAGCGGGGGTTGTTGTTGTTGTTTGAGAGTTTCCCTGCTGCTGCTGCTGCGAGATAGCGATACTGTCCAAAGGATTGGTACTGCTGGCGTCGCGCGCTGCATCTTGCGCGGTCGCCAGTGGTGCTGCGTTCTCTTCCTTCGTATTTCCGTCTGCGCTGAAATTATAAAAAGCCAGGTACTTCCCAGCAGCATCAGACGCAGGTGCTGCTGCTGCAGACGCCGCATCATCAGCAGCGTCAGCGGGCGCATCCGCGGGTGGAGCAGCAAACTTCTCACCGGCAGCGTCAGCAGCACTCCCGTCGCCAGCAGCCGCGGCGGCAGCACCTGTATCGTAGGCACAACACGGCGACCCTGACGAGGTGAAAGACGAAACAGGAGAGGTCGACGATGATGCGAAAGAGGAAGGCGTAGGCAGCAGGTCAAGGGAAGGAGGCTGCGGTCTCAGGAAGGAGGCCGCTTCGGCGCTTGCTGTCTTCTTCTGCTCGCCTCCTACCTCAAGGTTGTCCAGCGGTCGCTCTGTTTCTGCTGCGGCAGCACCGGCGTCATCGACGGTCTCTCCTTCGACTCCGACGAACGAAGCAGCAGCCGACAGAGACGATATGCTGTGGCTTGTCGAATGCTGTGCAAAGATAGTATCGGCTCCATCGTCTGCATAGGAAGACCCACGCGTGGACAGAAGCGCGTCATCCCCCGACAGAATTATACCGTCCTGTTGGCCTTCTTCCTCTCCTTCCGTCTCCCCTACTTTTCCTAACTTACCTGCCGCTGTTGCTGTTGTCGCTGCTGTTGTTCCCGCTGCTGTTGTTCCCGCTGTTCTTCGCTCTTCGCCTTCGGCTGCCACCTCATTATTTGCAAGAAGTTCTTGCCTCCCCTCCTTTTCCTTCGTGCAGCCCGTTGACGCTTCTTCTTCTTCTTTTGGTCTTGCAGCGTCAAGTGGGGATGTCTCTGACGTCGCCTTTGCTGCTCCTGCCGCCTCCTTTGTGGCTGCATCCTCGCCCGGAGCGTCCGCGGCTCCTTCTGGTGCCTCCGCTACTGGAGCGGGACCCGTGCGCCCGCTCAATGCCTGCTGTTCTTCGCTGCTATCTACACTGTTGCGTGGCAGAGCTCCGCTTGCTACACCAGCTGCTGTCCTTATTCCTGCTGTCGCTGTTAGTGCTGTTGCTTCGCTTGTTCTTCCTGCTGCTCCTGCGGCAATCTGCGGCAGACCAGTGTCAAGAGTTGTCTCCGTTGCTGAACGCTTACTGGCATCTTCTTCGTCAGCGACAGCCGGTCTATCTTCGTCCTGCTGCGGTTGTTCCCTTGTACCCTTCTGCTGAGGATGCAACTGCTGCTGCGGTTCCTCCTTCGCCTCCTCATTTCCACGCTTCTGTTGTTGCTGCTGCAGCGAAGTTGCTGCTTGGATGTCCTCGCCGTCACCAGCACTTCCAGCTGGCTCTTCCTTGGTACTGCACAGCCCGCTAGAAGGAGCACGGTCTCTCGTATCGACTGCAGCTGCACCAGCCGCACGAGGAGCTGCGGGAGCAGGACGTACTTCTGGGGCAGCAGCCGTCGTCGGAAAGGTGGCATCGGCAACAGACGCAGGAAGCGGGCGTTGAGGGAAGTGGTACGAGCAGCAGGGATTGTGTACGGTGGGATGTTCTTGCGCCGTTGCTCTGCTGCAGCAACAGCAACTCGTATGCAGATCTTCCAGTACTCTGAGCAGCGTAGATCTAACGCCAACAAATATAGTGGAGGCATCCTTAGGACTGCATGTGTCGCCTGTCTCGCGCATGTTGCAGCAGCTGCTGCCATGCACTCCGCCAAGAAGCCTTCCGCCTCCTGCTGCCGGTGGCTGCAGCCGAAGACACAGCACGGCGCACACACGTACACGCACAAACGCACATAGACTGACACACCAGACCGTCCCAGCAAAACAGTACTACGTAGAACCGACCGTAGACGATCCTCCAGGAGGTATCCACACTTCTTGTCGTGAACTGTCCACGAAAATGCGCACGCAAATTTAAACACACAGGCGATGATGAAATGGGACGGTCCCTGCAGCGACAAAACGCGTACAGCAAGCTTCGCCACCGCAGGCGACAGTGCAGTGGCGACGGAAGAGCGCCCGCAGAGGCAGCACCAGAACAGGAGACGGTCGCTGAAGCCAGCGCCGCGAGCGACCTCGGAACACAGCACGCCCAGCAGCACTACTGGACCTATCCTTTCCTCGGGCCTCCGCTACTTATCTCTGTTGTCTCACTTTTCGAAATGCTCAAAAATATTCGTTTATGTAATTGTATGTGTGTTTGTCGTCTTTCTTCCCGAAGGTCACACGGATACACACTTGAATGCATCTCTATGCCTAGCTGTTCAAAATGCACACGTACACGTATATATATACATATATCTTTGTATATGTGCGTGCTTGTGTTGCCCCATCAGAGTGCTCTCATTTTTCTCTGGTGGCTACAGACGTACCAGCATGAAACGTTGGGAGAAGTCCATGAAGGCGCTTCGACCTAGCTCTGTTGCTCGCGCAGATGCACCAGTGCCCTGCTCTGCGCGCCCGTCCCTCGTTGCTGCTGCTGCAACGGCCGCAACAGCGCTGGAGACTGTCCTGTCTCCGACGCCTGCGCTCGCGGTCCAGCGGCGTTCGAAGAGGACGCTGCTGCTGCTGGCTTGCCCGTCGATCCACCCCCCACTGGCACCAGGCTCTCTGCAGGCAGCCGCTTCTGCTGCTGCTGGTGTAGGAGCGGTCAGCGGTCGCGGGCCTGCTGGCGACCGCGACGCACTGAAGATGACGCTTCTTGAATAGAGCTCACTATATAGCGGAGAAACGACAGGAGTGCGTTGAGTATCCGCTGGAGCAGGCTGCCCCGCCGGAGCGAGCGGCAGCCATACATCGGTCAGTTTGAGCAGCAAAGAATTCGTGCTGCTGCTGCTACTCGTCTTTGCATCTGCTCCTGGCTGTTCAGACGGGCACCTGTGTCCAGGTGCAGCTCCATCATCCATCGCATCACCAGAAGACATGTAGGCAGCTTCTAAGCCTCCCCCACTCACCGACGAGGCTGCTTTTGGTGCCGTAGAAAAGACGGCCGCTTCTGCAGTGGCTGTTCGGATGCCGCTCTCTACCGTGGCCCTTGCAGGGATGTCCTCCGTATATTGCTCGAGGTCAGCAACAGCAGCACACCGTTGCTGGATTCTGCCTCTCGCGTCAGTCCCGCCGTGGCTGCTGTTATTGTGCCTTCTGCTGTGGGACTGGCTGCGTTCCTCGCTGCTGCTGTTGTCGCTGCGACTTCTGCTGAAAGCGGTTACCTCGCTGCTGGCTTCCGCCGCTGTAGGCCAACAGCCTTCAAGAGCGTCTTCATTTTTATAAGGCTGAGACGTCTGTTTCAAGGCAGCAGGAACGGCCCCGACACTGTCCACCAACATGTGCTGCTGCTGTGGCACGCAAACACGTCTGCCAATCTCTTCGTCTGAGCCACTCTCCAATCTCAGCTCTCCGCTGGTGATGCTTTCGTTGCTTCCCTGCGTCTTTCCCTCAAATACATTAGCAAGCCATTCCTGCTTTGTCTTTTCTGTTGTAGCCCCCTGCGCCACCGTCTGCCCATCAGCGCGGCGACGCTCCTGCTGTTGTTCCTGCTGCTGCGGCGGGAACCAGCGACGCCGCTCGAATTCCTCCTGCCTCAGCTCGCTCCCGACGCTCCTGCTCCTGCTGTTGCCGATGACGCTGTTCACAGTGCTGCTATTGCTGGTGCTGCTACCTTGTGACGAGACTTCCGCGTTATTTCCCTCCAAATCGGCCAGTGTAATCGATAGCAGCCGCAGCAAGCGGCGGCCGTTTGCTGCTTCTCCCTCTCCATTTTGGGCGTCCCCCTCTTCGTCGGGCACCCGTGGTGGCTGTTGTTTCTCTGCTTTGTCGCCTGCTGGTGGTGCGTTCTCCCTTGCTGCAGCACTGCGCGCATCGGCACAGCCTCCTGCCCCTGCGGCGACACTGCGTGACGCCCCTGTACTGTCAGCAGTAATTGCAGTAGCAGCAGCAGCTCCACTGGCATGAGAAACAAGCGATGCAGCGTCATTTGCCATAACGAGTGCCGTCTGCTGCTGCTGTCGCTGAGTGAGGTCATTTCTACTGTTGCTGCCTCCGCAGTTGTCGTTGTCGAGACCCGTCCTGTTGTCTTCGGTGCAGCTAAGCTGTTGCCCGTGGGATGCGCACGCATGCAGTGTCGCCTCTCCAGCGTTTGCTGTCTCCTCCGACGCAGCGGCTTCCCGAAGCAGTAGCTGCTGCTGCGGGGGCACACGAGAAGCGGCTGCGTCACTGCAGCAGTTACTGACGCAGCGACCCTCCTGGTTCACCGGCGCAGCAGATTCGCTGCTGCGCAGCGTGCTTCGTCTGCTGCTCCAGACGCTGCTGCTGTAGCAGCAGGTGGTCGCGTCTGAAGAGTTGCTCGTCTGGCGCTTGAGGTCTTGACGAAATTCTTCACCTCTCCTCCCCGCAGCAGCAAATGCAGCAGCCATCGAGGCCCCTGCGTCAGCGGCAGTGGCCGACGAAGCAGCGTCTAGAACACAGGCTGCATCACCAGCAGCAATGCCCGCAAGAGATGGAGCCCCCTCGTGGGCGGTCTCGGGTGGATCCGTCTGAGCGTTATCAAAGATCCCATAAGCAGCAGCAGCAACACCTCCTGGATACGACGCAGAAACGTCACTGTTGAGACTCTGCCGGCCTCGCTGGTGTGCTCGTGTAGGGCTTCGCTGCAGCTTGCCTCTCTGCTTCCGCCTCACGTTGTTGCTGCCTCCTCGTGCTGGACCGGCATCTATTGCTCCTGCTCCTGCCACCAACTCTACATCAAGTCTCTCTCTCTCGTCGCGTGCTTCGGCTTCGTTGGCCACCTCCCATATGCTGCTGCTCACCTTTTCCGCTCCCGGACGCACGCGCAAATGGGGAGGAAGCTGCAGCGGGTCGTGCATCTGGAGCACCTGCAGCAACGACGGGCTGCACTCGCGCTGCTGCTCTTGCAGTGCTGCAGCTAGCTGCTGCTTGAGTGCTGCTCGCAGCAGCGGTGCGCGAGCCTCGGTCCTCTCTGTCTCTCCTGCTCCTCGATCCGCAGCAGCGGCACCCGCTGCTGCTTTGGCTCCTCCCCAGTAATAGTATCCTTCAGCAGCAGCTACTGCTGTCCCTGCTGTTGCCGGTCCCGTCTTCTCGCTTTCCACCTCACGGAAGGTGCCATTCATCGCCACAGCACTGCCGTGGAAATGCGGAAGGGGCTGACGCTCCTTCGCAGCAGCAGCAGCAGTAAGCCCAGGCACAACAGGCGCTCCTGCTACGGGCGCGCACCATCTTCCCGCTGCGGCAGCAGCCGCAGCATCCGCTCCTGCAGCAAACGCCACACACAAACAAGCTGTATGCGACAGTTAGTCCGAACGCCTCAACAACCTAGTCTCTACCCACGCTGTCCACTACACTTTGCTGAGAGGCTGCACTCCGTGCTACTCTCAGTGTTTCTCGTGCTGGTGGACCTGGGCCTGCTGGCAAACAAGCTCCTTCTGCCGTCCTTCATGGAAGGTCGCTGCTGCAACACGTGGCGCAGGGGAGCGTCACTGGGAGCAGCGAGCACAGCTACTGCACCCCGTGGCGACAACCAGAAGTCGTGCTGCTGCTGCCGCATCCGTACGTCCCGCTGCGTAGGTCTCTAAGGGTGTCGCCGCTGCTGCTGCTGCAGTGTACTTACCTCCGTAGAGCTGGCGCGCGAAATCCTGCGAAGACAAGGCATCGCTTACGTATCCGCCTTTGGCGTTCCCTGGAAGCGGCTTCTGTTCCTCCGGCTGCGGCCAAAGGTGCTGATGCTGCTTCCCGTTCTGTTGTTGCGTCGCATCTATTCGGGGATTTCTAAGAGAATCAAAAGCCCTGCCCTCCCCTGCAACTGCTGCTGCAACCCAGTATTCGCTACCCCTCGTTGCGCGCGCGAGGGTTGCCCCACAGGCGGGTCCGCTGCTGCGGTTGCTGCCGGTAGTACTCTTGTTGCTGTTGCTGCTCGTGGTGCTGGTTCGATACTCACGGCTGCCGGCAGCTTTCTCTTCCTCTTCCGCTTCCCCTCCCTTGCGCAACTTCTCTCGCGAAGACCAGACAGCGCCCGCAGAAACCGCCTTGCGAGACTGCAGGACCACCTCCTCGTTCTCCTGTGTTGCTGTCTCCGACCCCTCATTAGATTTGTGAACGTCCTCCACGCTCACAGGCAGACCTGACACACATACTTCGTAACATGAAATGCAGTCGTCTAGCCACGCATCCGCACGACTCGCGTCTTCTGACCCCGCTACCGCAGAAGCGTCCTCTCCAGCACCGGCTGCTCCGTCGTGTGTCCCCGTGGCTGCTCCTGCGGCTGCTCTCGTGCTGTTTATTCTGGCCGCATTTCCGGGTTCGCCCGATGACAGCAGCGCCCACCCGACCGCTCCCTCGAGCGCATCCCTGCGTCCTGCTGCTGTTGCTGCAGGTGGCCCCCTCTGCGCTGTTGTCGCCGTGTCGAGTGGTGGCAGGGCTCCCGCTGCTGCACTGACTTGCGCTGCGACCTTTGCTCTTGATGCTGCTGCTGGGTTCCCGGTCCAGGAGCCTGCTGTTGGCGCTGCTGCTTTCTCCATGGCCCCTTCGAACGCGGCTATGCTGCTGGCGGCAGCCTCGCCCTGGCGTTCCAGCAGCCAAGGCCGCGGAGCTCCTAAAGATGTGCAACTGCCGCTACTCACGCCCCACTGCTGTTCCAACAGTTGCTGTGCCTGTTTGCTGGAGTGCTGCTGCGGCACTTGGGACCGCGGCGCTGCAGCAGCAACACCACCGGAGGAAGGTGCTGGAATACCCCACTCCTGACAACCCGAAGGCGGGAACGGTCGATGCCGTTGGGGCGTCAACCGGTGCTGCTGTTGTTTGCGCTGCATCTTTTCTTCTCAATCCCCCCTTTCAAGACCCTGAACGATTTGTCGGCTAAAACTGAATACGAACCGGTGCAACACCTAGTGTCCATACAGTGCGAAATCACAGTTCAGACGAGTTGCCCAGTCGCTGGTTGTGTCTAAGGGCACACTCTCGCTGCTTGTCTACAAATATAGAGGGGCAGGGTCTACCTATACACCGTCGGCGCTTGAATTTATGTACGCAACAACACGCAGAAAAGAAGACAGTCGAACAGGAAGAGGCTGCCACATACCCGAGAAGGTGGACACCGTCCCAGTACGCTAGCCCGACGTGTGCACTTCACGTGACACAGGCGAAGCAGAGTCTGGACCAAACGCCCTGCCAAGTTCCCCTCTTCGTACGCACGGGTCAGACCGCGAAAAACAGCTCTGTAGAGAACTCACACGTACCGACACGCACCCGAGAGCGATACGCCCGTCTCTTTGTATGCACGTATGCGTGCGCACATACGCATACACTTGGTACATGCCCGTACGGAGATATCAAATGGCGAATGTATTCCCACTTCCTCTCTTAATCTACGTAAAAACATGTACCGATGAGAACCTTCGGATGGACGTATAGTGGCGCAGCCGTACACAGAGCGTTGTCGTGGGGGTCGCGCACGCAGGTAAACAAACGCACGTCGCTACGTCAAGATTTACACAAGTGTAAAAAGGCAGACGGGGCGCGTATTTCTCTTATCCGTGTAGTATACGGAAACCTGGAATAAAATGGACGGACATTTCGGAAAAAAGCGCACCACATTAGCTATTTGCAACTGCGGAAGTGGATATCCACGTACGTGTTTTCCGCGTGAAGTTGTATTTGCACAGCCTCAAGTCAGCGTATGCGTGAGATTGCTCGAAGATCGGAAATCCGGCTTGACGCGGGCAATTTCACCTCTGTCCGTAAATAAATATATACATAAATATATGGAGTGAACGTCTACTTTTAATTCTGGATTGAGTGACGTGACCAGCTGCGCAAACAGTAACTGTGTAGACTCAAACACTTAATCGGTCAGTTTCCTCAAAGACGTGCGTGTAGTCCTTCTCCCTGACGCCACACGCACTTCGAATAGGAGAGGCTTAATTAGTGAAAGAAAAGGCGGCGGCTGGCTGTGCGCGATGGTCCCCCCAACCCTCACTCGCTCACAGACGTTCCTTCTGCTGGTGTGCGTAGACTAACGCAAATACAAATTACGTGCCGACGCTACTTTGTTTTTTGCAAGTGAAAAATCCTTCATCGCTGCAGAAGCTGTATGCGACCGTACACGTAGTTTACATACATATGAAAACACGTGTACGCGCTCGTGAGTTTGTACACTTCTGGGCATACCTGTACTGCGTGCTGTGCAAGAGTGGACGAGCGGGAAGGCTGCGACCCCTGCGGATAATTTCTAAGACCATATACCTGGGTTTCTTCACGCATGGGTGTGAAGAGGTGACACGCTGCCACTTGGTGTCATCATCACAAGGAGACACGAGCACGTAATGACCTGTTCGCACGAATGTGCACCACACTGTGGGTTGCAGTGCCACAGGAAAAGGAAGCAAACAGAGGTTTTGCTTGTATACGCGTGAAGATGACGCGCGCACCGCACCTTCACTGCAGGCGTGTACAACGGAGACGTGGGCACATGTGTGTGCATACAGACTCCCACGACGTACGGGCAGTGCTCAACGAGAGACGATCGAAATTTTGTACTTTTGCTGGGATGGCCGTGTCAAAAAAGGACCTGTGTGCTAGTATAGCTCCTCGTCATTGTGCGAAAAGCACCTTCAGGGACACCATTGCTATTGATACAGCTGTCTTTACCGACACAATCAACACAGCAGTGTCAGCGATAACCTTGCATCAATCCTACAACGTATGGTTCATAATATACACTTTGTACAAAACAACTCTCCGTAAGAAAATTGCCAATTTGACAAGACGGAACACCGTGTGGCTGCTGCGTGTCGCTGCTGTGGAAATGAACCGACCCCACGGTAACCAGAAAGGAAGCGGGTGCGAGCGGATCAGCTGCTCCTAAAATTCCGCCGCTGGAGGGACCTTCGATGTGTGGAGCTGCAGCAGACGTCCCTTTCGCAGTTGCGACAGGTCTACCTCTTTTGACGTTTTCGCTGTGGCGAGCACACTCTGTTACCTTCCGCGTTTCTTCGCGATACGCTGCTGCTGCACCTGTAGATTTTCTTCCCGCGGGCTCTTTCTGAAGTATTGCTTGTCCGCTGTTGGTATCCTCCCTGCTGTCCTCTCCTGATCCGTTGCCGCACGAGTTCTGCGCTGCCGCTGATGGTACCGCAGACGCAGCAACTGCAAACGCTGCCGCTATATGTATATGTATAGCATACGGTCTTTTCTGCTGGACGCTGCCTCACCTTGTGGTGGCGTGCCCGCTGAGGCTGGCACGGGAGAGACGCTCGTGCATCAAGACGCCAGCAGCCGCTCTCCGCAGGCCTACGTCCCAAGTCCAAGACGCGACAGCGGGGAAGGGGAAGAAGAAGAAATGCTTCTGTTTACCGAAAAGACCACCGAACCCTTACCGACGCCGTAGGCATGCCTCAATGTTACGTCTCTACCTCGCCAGCAGGTCTCTACGGCCCATCCCGGGAGGTCGCCGGCAGATTCACCACTGTGAGGGTTATATGTAGCAGCAAAGCTGGCAACAACACGACCTGCTGCGAGACAGGCAGCAGGCGACGACTCTTCGCGAGAAACAGCGTCTCCTCTCTGCCGGTCGATCAACGACGCGCGTAACGGTGTGCGTGGCACCAGGCGGTCAGCTGCACCCGGACACGACGAGAAGCAGTGGCAACACCCCACGACTGTGCCACTGCGTGTTGCGTAGTTCGCCGACGAGCTATCTATGAAGTACAGAATCCGTCCGACCGCCTTGAGCCAACCAGTACGGTGTCGCCGCCACCAACTGGTTGGAACGGTTGCTCGAGCTGGTGCTGGTGCGGGCTACGCGTGCTGCTCCTAGGGCCAGCTGGACCGTTGACGGCAACGTAGTTGCGGGCCTGCTGTGTTTCTGTCCGTGCCACACGACCGCCAGGCCGAGACGCCGTTGATAATGCCGCGTCCTGGACTGCTGCTCGGAAAGTGCGAGCAGAACGGGGCGGGCCGGCTTGCGCAACAGCTACACAACACTCGCAGTCCGTCGGCTGCGTAAGTCGGTGCTCCTTGCCGTACAACTGCGCAGCCTCCCACCGCTGCAGGCTCCCAACACCGCAACGGACGCCACGGATGCTACACAAAACGCAAATCGTCCGCTCAGCTGTGTACTTCCCTCATCTGCAAATAAGACCATATATTACGAGTGATGATGTAAACATCTGCGGCGTGAAAGCGTTATTACGTCGCCGCTGGGGGCACAGCCCTCGCGTGGTTCTTCGCTCTTGATCAGCGGGCACTGTCCCTGCCGCTACTAGCACTTCAGCTCCTGTGCGGATCACTCGAACTGCCGCTGGATGGCGGTCTCCGGCTCCGCCTGCTGTTGCTGCTGCTGCCCCGGCAATATTTTTACAGTCCCTGCTGCGCTATGCCTTCTGTTACTGCTGCTGCTGCACCGGCAAAATATGACAGTTCCTCAGGAAGTACCTTGATAGACGGCATCCGAAATGCAGGCCGCCGCAGCACCGCAAATGCAACAGTGTTCACGCGCGCTCAGTACTGGCGGAACAGCAGACAGCCACGTGCAACGCCTCCAGTGTCGCACTACCGCCAGCAGCAGCCGCAACCGCGGGGACGTCACGGCTCAGAGCCCCCCGCAGTAGCGGCAGTAGACCGCACAGTAGCGGCAGTAGACGGCGCAGCAGCTCCGTCCTGTGTAGCGGCGGCAGTGCACAGCGTAACTGCGGCGCAAATGCAGCAAGCTCAACAGCTGCACACACACTCGCGTTGTTCAAGAAGCAAGAATCAGCTAGAGTACCCCAAGCTGGACTGTGTCGCCGAACTGGAACACCAGCTGCAGGAGCACACTGTTTTGCTAGCACCCAGGAGCAGTGAAGCACGGGAAAACTTCCAGAGCTTCTCGAGGGCAGGTCAAGCCAACCGCTGAGACCATGTCCTTCTCTTCTGTAATACCTGCAAGACCTGTTTCTGTCCCTGCCGCCACTGTGAATGGTCGTGCTGAGCTGCCTTTGCGAGGCCGCGTCACCCGTACAAGGCGGTGCTGGAGGATGGCAGACGCCGTGCTGTGTAGCAGCACAAACACGTAGGCAGCAGTCTACGCTGCAGAACCACGGCAACTTGTAGTGATGGGCCACACGCTTGAAAAGACGTAGAAACTCCAAAATCGTCAGCAGGGAGATAAACCGCGGCAGCGGTAGGATACGTAACGACAACGAAGAGAACTGTGTCGGCCATACACTCAACATCCCTTCCTGTCCGGAGACTAACCAAAGTGCAGTTCTTGCAGCAGCGTTACACGGTTCAATAGTAGCATCTGCGGCACCAGCAGCACCACGTGCAACTTTCTGGTAACAGGCACAGTGAACGGTGATTCGAAATCTTGTTGACGTCGCTCTGGCACTAGTCTTGCTGGCGTTTCTGCACCCGTTCCACCTGACGTGCTGAAACCGCCAGGCGGGTTTGAGTGGGTCTGCTGCCGCGCAGCACGCACTTTTTCTCCTCTGTCGACTAGGTTGTAGAAACAAGAAGAGGACCGGAGTAGTCCAGTAGCGTCTGCGGCAGACAGGAACGGCACCAAGACCACAAAGGAAGCCAGAAGCAGTTCCGCCGCAAGTGGTCAAAGGCCAGCGTGAACCGTGGTCGGCTCGTCCGAACGCGTACCTTTGGCAACCACAACACCTGCAGCAGCGGAACGTGCTCGACAGAAAGAACGGCAGCTGTTGCGGCAGAATGGATGTTTCAGGAGGATCTTTGAGCCTGTTGCAGCACCTCACCGTGGGGACGTTTGTGTTGCGGGGAAAAAGGGAAGCTGTAACAATGAAGCAGCAGCGTGGTCCACGCGCGTCACGCACCGCGAGTAGCGGATCGAGTGAGGGGCCGCAGTATGTGTTGAGTGTAGTCCAGCTGCTGCTCTTGCCCTCTGTAAATGCCGTCTGTGATGCTGACCCTCTTGCTCGTTCTTCGTGCTGGGATGGCAACCAGGGGGCTGTGGCAGCTGGTGCGATGTCGTGGGGAACTCTTGCAGCGTGCGTCGCTTTGCGCTGTGCGAACCTCCGCAGAGGATGTGTGAACGCATTGACTGCCTCCCACTGGGTACACCAGTCCCAGGATTAACACACCGCACATCAGCAACAGCAGCCGAACAGCGGCGGCAGCAAGGCCGCGGCAACAGTCAAACCACAGCAGCTGCCGTATCCGCGCGAGGGCGGCAATAACAGCAGCAGCGCTTGTCCTGTAGGGGCCCTTCAACCTCCGTCTTTCCTGAGCATCGGCAGCAGTAGGGAGTGAAGCACTCGTCGCATGGAAGTCGGTTCGTCGCAGGAGAGAAATGCTGATGACGCGCCTTCCACTGAGGCGGCTGTGGTGCTGGTGTTGCGGCTGTTGATGCTGCAGGGGTTCCCGGTTCGCCGTTATAGCAGCAGAATTTCTGCGACACGAGTGAAGGTGGTTGTTTCTTTTTCTGCAAGCGCAACTGGGGCAAGAGCACGCAAGATCTAAAACGCACCGCGCCGTGCTGCGTGTGCGCGTCAGCACGAATTCGGCAGCACATCCCGGGATCGACGTAGCCAGGTTCCACCACGGCAGCGCAACAAGTACACTCCAGTGTTCCTTGATAGATACCTTCGGGATGAGGGTAGCGCATTTATAGTTTACCACAGACGTTGTTTGCAGAACATAGAGGGGATAACTGCCAGGGGAATACTGAAGTCACGACAACGTGCAATGGAACAGCGAAGCGAGAAAATAAAACCATTGCCACTGCTGAACCAGAACTCCGCCCTCCCTCTCACTGGGCCTTACAGTCCCGTGTGCCGCGCAAAGCGCATGGTTGCTCGCACTCCAGCTCTGTGTACTCTCCACAGCCGGTCGAGCAGCCGCTACACCAGCACCCCCAGCGGCAGTGGCAGCAGGAGGAGCTGTGCCAGCAGCCAGCCAGTGGTGCAGGTCAGCGACTGCAAGCAGCCAGAGCTGCGGAAGAACGATGTGGCGAAAAGGCGGCTGCACACAGAAGAGCGCTAAAGCAGCGGTCAGCCCCGCTCTGGTCCTGCTCACGCTCTGCTACAGCATAGTTTACTCGCAAGTGTGCCACAAGAACAGCGCAGATGCCAGTCACAGCAGCAGAAGACGACGTAAAGAGCACACGGGGCGGCTACAGCACCAGCTGGATAGCACTATCAGAGCAACACAACCCCCAGAGCTCTCTCGCAGTGCAGTAGTAGGCGCACCCGAAGAGAACGCCCACACACCAGATCACAGAGCGGTGATCCGTCGCACCCAGCCCCGTTGCGACGGGGCTGGGACCTTCTAGCTACAACACCACCTGAGCAACAGCCGCACAACCCGCGGCCGCGGCATCACACGAGCGCCCCTACCTATCCCTCCACCAGTGAGCGACAAACACACAGACCCACACCAGAAGACTCCGTGGAGGGGGGCGCAGGAGGAGCGCACCACTTTGACGATGACACGAAACGGTAGTGAGTAGGACAGAGGCAGTGAAGCACCGGCGTCAGCACCCCAGTAATCGTAGACAGACGCTATATTTGAGTACGTGGCTACAAAGAGCGCCGCAGATTCTCTCGCTTCCAGGACCCCAATGACCCGCAGTATTAGAGGTGGGAGAAAGACGACAAGGCAACGCTAAAATATCTTCTACCCGCGTTCATCGGGAGCAACACTCATGGTACTGTATTCTTGGGGCTGTGCTCAGGAAGCGCCTCGTATAGCTGCTGCAGGCGGTGGCGGGTCGCAGGAATTATGCGTTATTACCTTGGCAGCTGGCCGCACTGCGCGCCTTGCGGCGCTTGGTACACGAGCAGGCTCTCCACTCGTCCGCTGCCGTCCCACCTGCTGCCCAGGCTACAGCGTAAACACCCATATAGCTACTGCCGTGCTGTTGTTGACGCCGGTGCAATTGTTCGGCGGCTGCAGCGTAGCGCGTCGTTCCAGTGTTGATTTCCCCGGTGTGGCAGCAGCTGCCAGAAGCCGCGTGGGACTGGCAGGTATCCGCGGCACCGGCCTCTGAAGCTGCAGGACGCGCACTCTTCTGGACATGACACCTATGTTGGCGTAATAAGATAGATCCGTTCTGCAGCGTGCTCGCTGAAAAATGAAGTAGTTGCTCCCCGAGCAAGGTGTTTACACGTTTTATGGACCGTCTGAACCACCGTAGCAAAGATCTTCACGTCAAGCCTGTATGAGAGACGCACGCTGTGGAGCTCAAGTTGTTGGAAAAACTGTATGGAGGGGTGAGCGAAGTCTTTCCAGCTGTACACGCAGAACTGACGCGCGCCAGACTGCTCTCAAAAGATAAAATTAGATGAAAAGCCTCGCGCGCAAGCAGCGGGGAGGCGGCTGCAATGGAACCTCCGTGTACCGGAACCTCGACGTACAACAAAGGTGCGGTGTGTGTGCATGAGCACCAGCACTTTCCCGGCACGCATACGCTCGTGTGTCGGCTTCGCCGTCAAATGCGAAGCCGGCACAGCATCTGAGCTTGAGTCCAAGCGGCGCCGACCAGGGTGCCGCATTGCCACTGCCCACAGTAGTCGCCTGTCACCGTGGATGGAGCTGATGGCTGAGGGAGGCCACCAACATTCCGCGAGAGGTAGAGACTGAGGCGATTCTTACTAAAAAGGAACAAACGTCACGTTTATGCATGCTATTTGAAGGAAGGCTGCGGTTTTCCTTCCCCACACTTGAGGACCAGATAGCCACGCTCTCAGCATCCGCTCTCTTCCATTGGACCAATCCGGATGCAAAATTGAACTGTACGGCTACCCGCGCGTAGATTCACACATAAAGATATGTGTAAGTATCGGTTGTAATGATGTGACACATGTATATTCACCGAGGTAGCCAGCATTTTGGAGCTCGTTTTGCCGTATGGAGGTGGGTGATCTATACCAGGAAAGGGAGGCCGCATGGCTGCACGCAAGCTGGCAGACTGTCTCACCGGTGACGAACTACATTGCATATTAAGGGGTGTATTTAGACGATTAATCATATTGTTGAAATATGTAGGGTGTGCGGGGCTGCACTTCGCAGTCCCCTGTCTACGACACGCGTATATGTCAAGAAACGCATACCTGCGTCGGGGGCTTCAAAGGTTTCGACGAGAGCAATCGCGGCCTGGAACGACTATACTATATTAACTGTCCCTTCACACACGCCGCACGGGCTGGTATGTGAAGGCGTACCTTGTAAGTGCCGCAACGCAGCACCTGGTCTGCAGTGCCCCTACGCATATTAAGTGTATGCCAGGGGCGACGGACCTACCACCTTCGTGCGCAAGCACCAAACAGGTAGCCCGTACGTTGAACTGCAGGATGCGGTAAGAGTGGACGCGTATTTACGTACAGGGCGTACACCGTCAATCACAGCAGTGCGAGCACAAATACAAGACTTCTGCGACGCAAAACAGAAGTAAGGCGGAATAAAGAATGGGGATGCCTCACGGAGTTCTGAGCTCCTGGAAGGTGAACTACTAGCCTGGAGGTTCAGCTGCAGACTTCGGCAGGGGTGTACGCATATCCACGCACAGGGCATACACAGAACGATTGTCTATTAGAGCAATGTGAACACAGACACGAGACTTCTACGGAGCAGCACATGAGGGGGGCGGGATAAAGAATGTACGTTTCTCATTGAGTTCCCGGTTCCTGGAAGGTGAGCACACAACACCACTTGGATGATATACACTTGGGTAGACGAAGCCCTTCTAGGTGATAACAGCTGGTACGCGCGTGAAAGTGTACGACGAGGATTATGTATGTACGCGTATTTGTATCTATACCTATTTACCTCTATATATATGTCTCTCTGTCTATTTCTCTGTATATATATACATATATACGTATAGATATACCGAGTTTCGCGGTACCGGTAATTTGTGTCAAGCAATGCATGTGTGCCTACACTCAAAGCATGATGCGGGCAGGCATCTTCGACACAAGCGGCTCCGTTACGTTTCTACGAGTACCGGACGTACCCCGCAGAGTTATGAAGAAGTTACCGTGCAGTAGAAATAAGACCACCGCGACGATGGGTGCAGCAGTAAAGTCACAGCGAAATCGATTGAGCGGCAGCGGGTCATCTACAAGATGGCCAATAGCACCGGCAGAAGCACCAACAGTAGCAGCAGCAGACGGAAGACGTGCACCGCAGGTACAGGTGCGATACCGCACAGCAGCAGCACCGCCACCAGCAGCGTCAGGTCAATGGAACGGCGCCCACTCAGCAACCGCATCAGTGAGACAATGATGCGGGAACCAAATCAGCAGCCCGACTAGTAGGAGTTCTGGCAACCGAGCTGACGCGTCTGCGTGCTGGGGGAGAGTCTCCCTAAGGCAGTAGGCACCTGCAACATTATCGGTGGTTCTTCCATTGCAGACAAGCTTTGAGACGACTGCTCTACCTGTCCGTGTTTTCGCCGATCCACCCATACGCATAAAATGTGTCTACTTATATATACGTGTATACGCGCCCCTGCATTGACACACCTTCCGCATGTTTGGGAAACGCAAATCAGCGGCGTGATTAGCAGGATTTCTGCCAACCGGACTGACGCTTTTTCTGAACGCGTCCGGCAGGGGTCCGACTGAACTCAGAGAAATGAAGTGAGGATACTGATGAAGTGAGGATACTGCGGGGAAGCGGAGGCGACACCTAAGAGGAAAACTGCGAGCTCTCCGCCTCAGAGACGGTAGTTAGACTGCTTTTGGGAGAAGTAGCAGTAAGCACCCTCCAGAGGTGGGTGGGCGCGTAGGTGACTGCATAAGAGGGCATGCATTCACGGGTATGTTGATTACTCACAATTACAACTGTAGCCTTACGTGCGTTTGCACCACACAGATAGTCGTCGGCAACTACGTTATCGAAACATCAATAGATGTACTACACATTCATCTGCCGGTGACCACAGGTGTACTCTTCGAGTACAGGTGGTATATACCCGTGCCTACGTACGCCACTAGTGGGCCTTCGAACTCGTCCCCGTTATATATACGACCATATATAGAGGTGACTCTCAACTACACCTGCAGAGGACACGCAGTCACGCTGTAGTGATCCACGCTGCAGGTGTCAGCCCACGTTGCCAGCGCAGGTGCATACATGTTACATCGCGAACGCTTTTTGCCGTAGGTTGTACTTCCTACAGACAACGTTATACACGAACAGGGTCTGCACCACAGCCTGGTCTGGGCCACAACTGCACTCAGCTGCACGATCTCTGGGGAGCGCTTACAAATACGCTATTGTAGCGAAGCTGACCCTCCATCACGTGCAGATACATAAATATAAATAAAACGTTCTCCCCTGTATATGACCGTGTACGTATTCTCCCTCTCCTCTATAGACATATCCGTGTGACATACCTTACTGGACACCACGGTGATTTCCGATTACGCAATGCTTCTGAAAAATTAATATGCGTTTCTTACGCAGCGAAGAACCAGTAGAACGAGAGAATCTACTCGCTGTAGGGGCAGAGCTGCAACGCCAACTTTTACCACGTAGGACGAGTGTGAGCAAGAAAGCGAATCCGGATTTTCTGGTGTGCATCCCCACACGTGCAAGAGGTCGCAGTGTATACTTACGTGAGTGTGTCCGTACGTATGCAGTATACAGATGTGTCTGTATGTCACACATGCATATCTAGAGAAAAATTCGGCAAGACCACACATGTGTCTATGCAGGGCGTATCTTCTCCAAATGGTACACGTATGTACACACATATATGCAAGTAAAATTCTCAGACTGGAGACGAACTGCGCAGCACGCACCACGAGGCGGACGCGCAACCGTCCAGGGTGCGGCTCGCAGGACATTACCACTATGTCGAATCTCTGGTTCCCCAAGTGTCCGCAATAGCAGTTGGACGCACATGTATACATGCGTGTACACACGTGCATTCGTGTGTAACTATTTTTGAAGAAAGACACATCTGCACATATGTCATGCTGCAAGTGTTTCTCTCATCGAAACCGTCCAGCAACAGCTCGCATGCACCAGAGGACAGACTCCTGACCGTACGGAATGTAGCTAAGCGAGTACCACACATACGCTAGCCACTGGACGCAGACGCATACAATGACTAGGGGCGGGAGCGGGAGAAAGAGCGAGAAAAAGAGCGTGAGGAAAAGACTGGCAGCGAAGATGCAGGACGTCACCAAGCGAGACGGATCCGCCATGCCCTGCAGCTGACGCGCAGGGCCCACCAAAAAGGTTGTCCCCAGCAACCCCACACAATTTCCTAGGGTGTACGCAACGGCAAATTTCATGCTGCGCCCTCGGAACAAGTCGTAGAAAGATCCTGCAGCACACACACGCCAATGTATGCAGGACACGGCCGGGGCAAATACATCAGCAGCAGCAGCACCAGCGACGCCCTCACCAGCAGCAATAGCAACAGGAACTGCTCACCAGCGGCCGAAGACCACCTTGAGCAGCAGCAGTCCCCGCGGCACGTGCAGCAGCTCCATGAGCACCAAGTCAGCGCAGCGAGCAGCAGCAGCAGCAGCCTGCCCACCGTCAGTAGCTCCAAGAACAGCGGCGATGCAGCAGTCGCAATAGCGCCATCATTGAGAGCAGCAGCATCCGCAGCATCACTACAGCGACAGCAGCACGAGCGACTGCAGCGCTAACACTAGCAGCAGCACCAGCAGCCGCATCTAGAGCAGCACGAGTTCCGACTTCACGGGAGCATCGAATGGCAGAGGGACTCACGACCGCCGAAAACATGTAAAGGACTGCCACTGACGCAACAGCAGTGTCAGGATTGACAGATGTAGCACACATGATCCAACCCCGTCGACGGCATTGTTCCAGAGCAGAAATGCTGTTGCTGCAGTTGCGCACGTAGTAGAACCACACTGCCCGATATGGTGCTGCAAGAATTTGTGCCTGCCTCCTGTAGTCCTCGTCTTGACCATCATGTATCGTATTGCTCGGCCTGTATAACTGCTGCTACTCGTCAGGTGCAGTCCTTTACTTGTTCGCAGTGAATCTATTGTACCTGTCCACTCTCTCGTCCGCTGCCAATGTGGCTGCCCGGCATCGATTCCTCCGCATGTGCTCTCACCATTGCACGGGACGTCGCCGTTACTGCTCCATCGTCTCCCAACTCTCCAAATCCCCTACATGTGCAACTGCTCTGTGACCGTTCCTGCTGTGACTTCTGCTGTTGCTGCTGCTACGTGTGCTGCTTCTAGCGCTGTTGCAGCTTCGCCCGCTACTTTGCTGCCCGACTTCTGCTGCTTCTGCCGCTACTGCTACGTGTGTATCAATGCTTTTCCTGCTGTCGCAACCATTGCTGCCGCGCGCCCCTTCTTCTCCAACCTGTTCACCTGCTGCCGGTCTTCTTCTGCTTGCTCCTTCTGCTGTGACTGCATCCTCTTTCAGCTTACTGCTTGGCTCTCTGCTCGCTGCTCTTCCTACTGCTTCTCTTGTTGCTGCTTTTGCTGCCTCCGGCGCCTGTGCTTCTGCTGCCCTCCCTGCTGTATCTACCGCTGCTTCTCTGCTTCTGGTGCTGCTGTTACAACTGCCTCTGCTGCTTCTAGTTCTGTTGCTACCTCCGCAGTGTTTCTGCGTCCCCTGCGCAGAAGGACACGTACCGACACAGAGTCCGGATATAACGAGGCCGCCGATAAAGCAGATGAGCCAGCCGAGAAGACGTTCCACGTTCGTGAGCTGGGGCAAGCAGTAGCAGAACCATAAGGAGTCTTCCTCATCGTCCTCCTCCTCGTCGTCCGTCACTACTTCTCTTACTGTCCTCCTTGCTGCACCCCCGCGATGGCCTCCCAGCTGCTGTCGCTGCAGCTCGACGTCGACCTCCGTTGCAGCAGCCGAAGCGCCTCCTCTACCACCCCACAGCCGGCGCAGTTTTTCAGAGACCGCTGCTGCTGTTCCCAGGCCCAAGGCGCCAGCAGGAGGCGCGCGCTGTGGCTGGGGCGAAGCCGCAAACCACGGGGACGCCGCGGCAGTGGCAGAAAAGTCTGGACTACTAGTATATGAAGAGGCAGCGGCAGCTCGCAGGGTGCGTGCCTGGTGGCCACCCCCTGCAATGCCAGCAGCAGCTGCGACCCCGTGGCTGCTGCTGCTGCTACATGTGCTGCTGACTTCTCTTTCTCCTCCGTCCCCTGCAACAGTTGGGCTGCCCGCTGTGGCTTCCCACGAGAGTCCCCAGCTCCCACCGGCTCTGATGTCTGCATCAGCAACAGCAGCGCCGGCCAACCCCGTACCGTCGCTTGCTGCTGCAGGGGGGCCCACTCTGTTGCCGCTGCTGCTTCTTACTAACGAACCGCGTGCTGCCGCTCTGCCCCTCCCCGCCAGCAGCGGCGTGCGCCGCCCCGAGGAAGAGTATTCCTCCATGACTTAGCACGTGCAGTAGGGGCAACGGCAACACTGCAGCGTGGGCAACAGCCCAGCGGCGAATACTGTCCGACCCCTAGAGGCAAAGCAGAAGCGGCTGCTCCCCAAGACGTGCTCAGGCCCACGGAAGGGTGCAGAAGCACAACGAGAAGGAAGTTCCGTCGACGGAGGGCGAGAGCGCCAGCAGCAGCAGAGAAAGATGCTACGTCTGAACCGTCGCGGGAGGATCAGCAGCCACAACAGCAGCACGTCTTCCTGCAGATGCAGCACCAACAGGAGCGACAATACCCGCGGCGCAGCAGCGCAGGGTCCAGCCAGCACATAACACGGAGGCGCACGAGAGGCAACTGCGGCCAGGTGTGAAAGAGGTGGTAGCCCCTAGTCACACACGAGTTGCAGCTGCTACCGGTGCAGCAGTAGAGGCACGTGAAAGGACAAGCTCCAGCAACTACTCCAGCAGCAGTCGCAACAACAACGAAAACAGCCGCTGTCGCAGCGAGCGAGCCGGCGAAAAGTTGCTGCCACTCCCCAAGACGGTCGGTGCAGCCGGCGAACCTGGCGCTTCTGCAGCCGCTGCGAAAACCGTAATGTTCCAACCGCCACCGCAAGGTGGGCATGTATGCGGACGCGTTGGCAGAGCTAGATTCAGCTGCGGCATGGCTAGGGGTCGCTGCCGGCGCTTCAGCAAGCAAGCAGGAGCTCGGGGACCAGTTGCGAGAGGCTTGGGGGAGACATGCCGGAGTTACAGCGTCCGACGGTCAGAGGGGCTGCATCCTTGGAAGCAGGAGACGTTGCACGAGCTACAACGGCAGCACGCCGGTGCTTGCTGCTTCTGTTGCTATGTCAACTGCGCCTGCGATGGTGCTTTCCCTGCGTACGTTGTTGCTTCTACATGTGGTGCTGGTGCTACTCCTATGATTGTTGCTGCTTCTGCGGCTGCTGCTGCTTCTGCGGGTGCTGCTGCTTCTGCGGCTGCTGCTGTTTCTGCTGCTAACTACGTTGCCCGCAATGCTGCTAGTGCGGCGTCTGCTGCCGCTGGGACGCCGACCCCGTTGAAATAAGTGGAGTAGTAACAGCAAGAAATTCACTAGTAGCGTACGTTTCTGCTTCTCCTGCGTATACTGCGGCTGCTCCGGCGTCTGCTGCGGCTCCAAGAAGGCTGTTTTGACGCACTCCGAGGCTGCTGCTGCTGCGGAAGCTGGTGCTGCGGAAGCTGCTGCTGAGGAAACTGCTGCTGCAGAAGCTGCTGCTGCGGAAGCTGCTAGTGGTGCTCGAGGAACAGCGGAGGGATATGCAGCAACAGGAAGACCGGCGACAGAGTCGTAATAGCGGCAGACGCTCGCAGCCGCGGTGATCGCGGTGGAGTGTCTCGCACAGGCCCTCCAGCAGCGCGAACACTGCAGAGGAGGAAGGAGGAGCGCAGCAGCACCGATGTGACAACTGAAAACCAGCACAACGTAGCACGCAGATTATAAGGCTGCTGCTGCTCGTTTCCTGGCTGCTGGGAAGCTGTTACTGTTGGTGTTGCTCTCGCTGGCGCGCCTCTGCTGCAGCGGTTGGTGCTGCTGCGTGTGTAATGCTAGTTTTGCTTGTCCTGGTGCTGCTGTCGTCGCTCATGCTGCCGCTGGTGCTCCACGCCCTGCTACGGTTTTGTTGCTTCTGCGCTTGTTAAGACAGCGCAGACCTCGCACCTGGCGAATCGTGCTACTGAGGCAGCTGCTGCAGCTGCAGGGTCAGCACCCGCTTGCAAGAGAATCCCACTCTCCAGCGACGCTGAAGCAGCAGAACACCTCTGCTGCGACTGGGATTCCGGAAGGCCTGGAAGGGGAGAGGCGAGAGCGGGCGGAGGCAGGGCGTGCAGCGCCCACACTTTAATACTTCAGCCGCAGCGAAACGCATGCAGATGAAGAGCAGAAGCGGTTGCCCGAGAACGCTGCACGCGGCAGCAGCTGTCGACCAAGCAGCAGCTGCGCGACTGTAGGCGGGGCCGCTGCAGAAGAGGTGCGTCAGTTGCAGCAGCTACCGAAGCATAACGGACACGAAGCAGGTGCAGCAGGTGCGGCAGCAGACGAGGCAGGGGCAGCTGCAGCAGATGTCGCGAAACACGGGACGCAGCTGCAGCACCACCAGCAGAGGCACGGTGACGCAACTGCAGGAACTGCAGCAGCGTACGTGAAAATACGTCGTACCGGCAGTAGTGAGGACAGCAGCGGCTGCCGAAGAAAGCCAGGAAGCTATCCTCTACACCGGAAGAGAGAAACCATCCGTTGCTTGTTCTTGGCAGATAAAAGAACTCGTGGAGACACCAAGCACGCAGAGAGAGTCGAAGAAAACGCGTGTCTGCCGGCGTGCCCTGCGCCAAGCGGCGGTCTATTTCCTACACGGAGGTATATGTACACATATACATACATTCACAGGTATATGCTTTGGCACGCACACACACACACACATACATATACATATATATACATATAAATGTATGTATATATATATATTTACGTGGACCTACACGTGGCGACTTTTGTCTAGAGAAAGAAGACAGGTAATACACAACACACATACACACACGCAACGGACCCTTCTTCGAACAAAAAAGAGAACGATCCTCCTCACAAGTTCCTCCCACCTCTCTCATCACGCCTTCCGATGGACACCCACCCACTACATGGATACGGTCGCCGAGTTGCTGTCGCCGAGTTGCTGTCGCCGAGTTGCTGTCGCCGAGTTGCTGTCGCCGAGTTGCTGTCGCCGAGCTGCTGTTGCCGAGCCGCTGTCGCCGAGTTGCTGTCGCCGAGTTGCTGTTGCCGAGCCGCTGTCGCCGAGTCGCTGTCGCCGAGTTGCTGTCGCCGAGTTGCTGTCGCCGAGTTGCTGTCGCCGAGTTGCTGTCGCCGAGTTGCTGTCGCCGAGTTGCTGTCGCCGAGCTGCTGTTGCCGAGCCGCTGTCGCCCAGAGTTGTGTGTGTGGGGTAGCGGCGACGACCCCGCCGCCTCTGCGTGCGTGCAGAAGAGGCGGGCCAGAAGCTGCGTACGTTCGCTGAACTACGACTACGTTCCAGCGTGCGCCCACCAGTCTCTAACTGTCCACACATGGGAAGGTAGAAACCAACACATATATACATTTGTAGGCACACGCGCCAGTACACATATAATTTTACGTGTAGATATGCGTGCGGTATGAGAGCGTTGGTGCAGGTCGAGTAACTTGTACGGCCAGCGCTCCGTTACGGTTCAGCCTTCTACTGGGGCTGCAGCAGCATCTGGGGGAGCGCAGCAGAGAACAGCTGGTCTCCAAGAAATGTATGCCGTGTCCCTTTTCTCGTCGTCCCTGCCACAAAAGAGCTGCTGCGCACGGAAGAACACTGGAGACACGGAACTGGCTTGCTACTTCAGTCGTGTGCACACCTTCCGGTGTCCGTACACTCCAGACAGCGACGGTCTGCAGCTGCAGTCCTGTCGGAGCACTCGTGCAGCTTTCGGCTGCATATACGCACACACATACGAGAGTTTAAGGCTCTACACATACACTGTGACTTTGATTGCCTACTATCTTGTATACCTGTCGACTTGTCGTACACGCAAAGATATATTCGTGTATATATATACATACGCGTTTACGAGAGCGGCGAAGAAGCAGCACTTCCTGTGCAGTTGAAAAGCGGCTACGGCCGTGTGTCGCCGTAGAAGACACTGTTGTTCCGAAACTACCCGTCTCCCCTGATGTGTATGGGGTTGTCTATCGAGGGAAGTCACATCGTCCCGAGAAGAGCGCGCGCTTCTACGCCCCAGAAAAGTGCAGGCAGACGGTTGTTGCGGGAATCACTTGCTGTTGCTTGCGGAGAAGCTGTGTAGCTGTTTGGGGCATGCTGTGGGGTTGTTGACGCGCGGGTTTGTCCGTGCGACGCTTTGCAGGCGAGCGGTTCCGCTCTTCCCAGTTCCACTGCAGCACCTTGCTGCTGCTTCTTCTTCACAAGCTGACGTGCGCTGTCGGCTTTTGCTGCGGCGGTGGAAAAATAATGAGGCAGCGCTGCCAGGCGACCGTGACGCGACATTCGTTGCCGGGCCCCTTTCTTGCAGACGCCGTCCTCTCGCCCGTTACGGCGCTGCCGTTGAGTCCTATTGCTGCTGCTGCTGCTCCTTCTCGCCCTACGCTCTCGCATTTGCTGCGGGGCCTGAGCGTGCGTTTCTGCTGCTGCTCGTGGAAGACGGCTAGGAGGTGCTGCCGAATATATAGTGGTGCGCAGTCAGTCATTCTAGCGCGCCCCAGCTCCAGTCCCACCCACCTCCTGGAGAAGAGGGGGAGAAGAGAGAAGACGTGCAGCAACGACTACCGAAAAAGCCAGGAGGAGTCCGAAAGGTGGGAAAAAGCGCACTCTTTCCGACACAGAGTGTGAGAGGAAAGAACCTCTACGCGGGGACAAGTACGATGTTGTGCTGTTAGTACGCTTCGCGGCGACAGTATCGGCATTCTGCTGCTTCTCGAGTAGCAGCAGGAGCCGCGCTGGCAGCAGCAGGAAGTGAAGGACGAGGAGGAGAAGCAGCAGCAACTGCGTCGAGCACTGTAAACTACCCACGGGAGAGTCGTAGCAGTAGTATTAGTGCAATCGCAGCGCTTGAACAGCCTCAGCAGCAGCAGCAGGGACGCCGACTGCTGCGGCAGTAGTCCTAAAGGAGATGCGACCACACTGTCTCGTACATCTACAACCGCCGGCAGTAGCAGCATACTAGGAAGAGCCTCCCTGTATCGGCGGCAGCAATCAAAGCAGCTGCGTCAGCGCAGCAGCAGAAGCTGGAACAGCTGGAAGAGTGGACGCAGACAGGCAGCCGACTGGAGCCCGCACCGTCGAGCTCCTGCAGCAAAAAGTAACTCGTGTGGCAGAGCCAGGCTTGATCGTGACTGCTTTGCTCTGTGAGTCACAGCAACGTTGATATTTATTTTTCTTCATCGTCTTCGTAACCTCCTCTCTTCCTCTCCCCATCGTGTCCGCGCGGTGCCTCCTGCCTTTCCATTTTCGATGCAGCGTGAACTGCATGCGTGTTTTGCTGCCCGCTGCTGCTGCTGTTCCTCTGCTGAGTCGCCTTTTCTGGGGGCGCTGTTTCTGGCATAGCTGTAGACGCTACCGTTGTGGTCTTCTGCTGCTGCTGCTCCCGTCTCCGCCGATCCTGCTGCTTCTGTCCCTCACCCCTCGCTGCCTCGCGTTCCGGTAAAACGTACGCACACTGCCAGTGGCGGAAGAGCGCGCGCATGTCGCTGCACGCACACTTTTTTTCGGAGAGCAGCAACAACAGTAGCTGAAGTTTGAGCGGCAGCCACATATCCGGAGGCAGGTGAGAAATATAACAGCAGCCGCAGCTGGGCGACTCCGGAGAAGAAAGAAGACGTAGCAGCTGCGACTGCAGCTGCCACAGCAGCAGGAGCAGTAACTAGTGAGCAGCGGCACGAAGACACGGGATCGGCAACAGCGCCGTCCACACAGGCAGCAGGGAAATAACGCAGCGAGAGGGAGCAGCCAGAACGAGGAGCAACAGCTCAAAGCAGGAGCAGGGACAACGCAGTGCCAACCGCGGCAGTGACAGCATGGTGGAACAGCAGACAAACAAAGGGGCGCGCGACAAGTGGACCTGGAGTACGAACAGCAGCAGCTCCTGAGTAAAACTGCAGAAGTCCCACGGCGCTGAACGGCAGCAATAACTACAGCTGCCAAGACAACAGCGTTATTGACAGCAGTAGTCGCAGGTGAGCCACAGCGACAAGACGTGCGCAGCCCCAGTTTCCAGACGGCTGCCACAGGAGTGGGGAGCGAGCCAGGCGAGACGCCACCAGCTGCGGCCATTCCACTAGCAGCTGGGCCCGCAACAAAGCAGCAGCAGCAGCAGTAGCAGCCACTCACACACAGGGAGAGCAGGCTGCAGTGCCGGCAGCAATTTCGAGAAGGCAGGCAGTTCCCTCGCGCGTGCATCAACAGAAGCAGATCTGTTAACGACAAAGGACTAGGTCGAACGCAGCAACGTACGAGGCAGGCGCGTTACCAGCAAATACTGACGGCAGCAACAGCAGGAGATGAACTGGGAAGATTCGACAAATCTCAGTAAACTCGCCGCGACCAGCAACAGCTGCAGCAGAGCAGCGCAGGCAGTGTGAGGGTCCTTGCAGAAGAACGAGCTGCAGCAGCGTAACAGCGCCCGAAGCTTAACACAGCAGCAGCAGCAGAATCAGCAGGAACAGAGGGCCAGGCTGCTGGCTTCGAGCAGCAACTCACTGCTTCTCACTGCGGCATGGTGTGGGATGCCCCGCAGAAGCGACCTCCAAGAGCTGTAGAAAGGAGTAGGTAGCTGCCCTGCTGCTGCTGCTGTTGCGGCTATACTCGCTGCGGCTTTCCTGTCGCTTCTTTGTCTGCTCGGTGCTGCGGCTGCTCATATTTCTCGTCAGTTTTGCCCAGCCACTTGCTGCTTCTGCTGCTCCTCGTTCGTTCACACTGCTGCTCTTGGCTCTTGTGCAACTGCACCTGCTGCTGTTGCGTCTGCTGCCCAACTGCACGCGGCGCGACTGCAGCTCCGTCCTCTCCTGAACACCTGCATGTGCTGCTGTCGCTTTCCCTGCCGCCGTCTTCGTTCCTGCGTGCAGGGTTGGGCTGGTCGCTTGTGCGGCTCGCGTATGCTTCTTGGGTTGTCGCCAGAATGCAGCAGACGTACGCGACTGCTGCTCCGCCGTTTCCTCCGCCGTCCCCTTCCTCCTCTGCAGCGTTGCTGCACGTGCCCGGAGGCGCGACCCCAGTTGCTTCTGCTGGTTTCCACCCTTCGTCTTCTTCGGTGCCTGCCTCTCGCTCTGCCGCTGGTGCTCCGCCTTCTTCCGCTCACACGTCTCCGTCCCCCTCTCCGCCTCCTGCTCCTGCGCCGTCTGCAGGGGCAGTGGGAAGCCGTTCGTCGCACGCCAGCAGCAGCAGTGGCCCACCGTTCCAGAATGCTGGCGCAGCGGCGCCTTCCAGAGGCGCTGCTGCTGCCCTTGCTCCGCGCCACCGGCATGC
Source organism: Sarcocystis neurona (assembly GCA_000727475.1). Taxonomy (NCBI): domain Eukaryota; phylum Apicomplexa; class Conoidasida; order Eucoccidiorida; family Sarcocystidae; genus Sarcocystis; species Sarcocystis neurona. Next base: position 1,323,380 of record KL647317.1, on the reverse strand, counting down.
TTCGCAGCAGCAGCAGCAGCAAGCAGCAGTACCGGCACATGCAACAGCACTCCACCACCACCATGCCGCTGCTGCTCCACAGGATCCCTCACATCTGCCGCCTCCTCCAATAGGAGGTGAGGATGTGAGCGCTATCGTCGTAGATCTCGGCTCCGCGCTCCTGCGTGTGGGACATGCACAGGAAGACTGCCCGAGGCAAGTATTTCCTGCTTGTGCTCTGGCGCCAGTGGCTGCTGGCCGCTGGCGGGGAAGCGTCAGCAGCAGCGGCAGCAGCGAGGGAGAGACCAGCAGCAGCAGCGGCGGCAGCGGTGCAGAGACACGAACAGGAACCACTGACCGGCCGCAAGAACAGCAGCAGCAGAAGGAAAGGGTCAGGCGGCCTGGGGAGGGGCAGCAGTACTGCGGAGACGTGTTGAGGTGCTGCTGCTGCAGAGCGGCGGCTGCGCAGCGGCAGCGGGAGCACGGCGAGGCGGGCAGCGGACTCAGTCGAAGAGGCGGGGAAGGAGGAGCTGCCGCACCGCCAGCAGCAGGAGAGGATCTGGAGGGGACTTGCAGTGGTGCAGCAGCAGGTGGACAGAAAGGCCTGGGTACACCGGGAGATGAGCCGCGCAGCAGCAGCATCAACAGAGTTTCGGCGCCTCCGGCTGGAAACGCGGAAGCTCCGGCAGAACAGCCGCAGCAGCAAGACGGCGCTACTGCCAACATTGCAGCGAGCACTGCATGTTGCTGTGCGTGTGGCTGCTGGCAAGAACAGCAGCAGCAGCTCCTTGCTCCCGTTGACCTCTACGATTACCAGAAAGCCTGCCGCTACACCCTTCGGCGGTGCATGTGGTACTGCCCTCCTTCTGCGGGAGGCCCAAGACTTGGTGACGATCCTGGCGCTGCAGCAGCTGCTGCAGCCGCTCGCATTGCTGCTGCTGTCAGAGTTGCTGCTGCGTCATACGGGGATGACGAGAAGGCAGCAGCTCACAAGGCGAGTGCTGTGGCCCACCACCTGCCTCCTGCGTCGCCTCGGTTGGCGGCAGCAGGCGCGGATCCGCTGCTGCAGCTTCTTCCAAGCAGGGCGAGCAACAGCAAAAGCAGAGGCTGCTGGCAGTTCGACGTGGAAGTCTTCAAAGCTCTGCTGTTTCGTGCTGTGCAGGGAACTGCAGTGCCCCGACGCCTGTCGTGGGAGCGACGCGGCAGCAGCAGTCGCAGCGCCATAGACGGCCCCTCTTTGCCTGAAGCAGCAGAGAGCAACACTAGTCGTTGCACTTGCTGCTGCGCTGCTTTTGCCGATTTTTCTGCTGCTGCGGCGCAGACACCACGTGCTGCTGCTGTCGCCTCTTCCCGATCGTCGAAAGACGCGCCACAGTTCCTTCAGCAGAGTGGCGTATCCCATGTCGAAGTCCCGCCTGCCGCAGTCACTGCAAAACTCTCGACAGCAGCAGATGCAGCAGCAGCAGCCGCAGCAGCACTTGAGACAGCACAGCTGTCCACACATGCGTTTCCGGAGCCGTTCCGGAGCGCAGCCTCAGGGGGGCTGGGTGTATTTCTGCAGGAGCACCCGCTGCTGCTGGTTGAGCCGACCGTTCACGATGCCTCGTGGAGAGAGAAGACAGCAGCTCTGGTTTTCAACGAGTTGCGTGTGCCTGCTGCTGCCTGGGCGAAGCGAGGTGCTGTTGCTGCCTTCGCTTTTGGAAGAAGCACTGCGCTGGTGGTGCACGTGGGCGCTGCGGGCACGACAGTCGGACCGGTGTATGAAGGCTTCTGCCTGCAGAAGAACACTCGTTTCTACCCGGTGGGTGGCGACTTCTTGGATTTGCAGATTGCCAAGTATATAAAGCGACTAAGACTCCTGCAGCAGCAGCAGCAGACGCAAGGCCATCGCGCCCAGAGCGAGACGCGCACGAAGCATGGGAAGCAAGAGGAGGAGAAGAGAAAGGTGCAAGACGGGGAGCAGGAGGAGGAAGAGGAGGAGCAGCAGCAGCAGCAGGTGGTTGTGGTGGGAGAGGAGCAGGAGCAAGGGACGGGCAGCGGCTTTGGGGCAGGGGGCATGCTTGCGGTTGCTGGTGGCGGCGGTTCTTCCTCTACTGCTGCTGCTTTTTCAGAGCGAGACGGGAGAAGGACAGACGCAGGTGCAGAGCAGGACGGCTTCGGAGGTCTGGTGCTGCCGGCGTTTGGGTATCGGGCTGTCGTGGTGCCACGTGGGGAGGAGCAGCAGGAGGAGGACGAAGAAGAGGAAAGCAGCAGGCGAAGCAGTCCCAGAGATAATAGCAGTTTCCTGCAGCAGCTGCAGCAGCAGCACTTGCGAGGAGGCAGCAGTGGAGTTGGCAGAGGCTGCGAAGAGGGGGGCGGGGGCGCACGCCTGCTGCCCTTCGTGGGGTGGAAGGTGGTCGCGCGGGAGCCGCTGCTGCCCGAGCAGCAGCAGCAGAACGTCAGCGGACGCAGGAACAAAAGTGGCGAGAGGAAGCCCAGCAGCACGGAGGAGTGCTGCAGCAAAGCCATGCTTCGAGCAGGCACGCAGGAGGTGATCCGCGTGTTGAAGGAAAGCGTGTGCAGAGTGCTGCTGCCGGACGAAGACGACGAGGAGCAGGAGGACGAAGCGGCTGAGACCCAGCAGTTGCCGAGCGAAAGCAGCAGCAGAGGCGATGGCAGCACGTTAGGCGGCAGCAACAGCAGCAAAAGGGGGGCGGAAGCAAAGCGAAAGACTGGCGCCACAAGCGGGACGCAGAAAAGCAGCAGCCAGCAGCAACAGCAGCGTAGAGCTGCAGCTGGTGCAGAAGGACCGGAGGCAGAGCTGTCGGAGCAACAAGACGAGAAGGGAGCTGCAGCAGGAGCAGGAGAACGGCCGTCAGACACGAAAAACGAAGAATCGGCAAAGGCTACGCCACCTGCAGGTAAGGACCCAACAGCATCTACTAGTGGCTCTGGCCAGGTGGCACAAGCGGAAGCTCTAGCAGACACACCCCACAACGGGTCGGCTGCTGCAGCGGCAGGAGACCAGGTGCCGACCCCGCTCCTGCACACTGGGAGACAGCAGAGTGGGAGACAGCAGACCCCAGTGCCCGGATCTTCTGGTGCTGGTGACGCGACATGCGATGGTGATGGGGGCGATTCACAGAAGAAGAGCGAGATGCACGGCGAAGCCCAGCCAATAGAGACAGCGGCGCGGGGGGGCCACGGCAGCAATGCGGAGCAGCGAGACGAGAAGGCAAAGACATCGACAGAGGAGTCGTCCGGCAGCAACAGCCGCAGCAGAGCAGCAGCCGGAGCGCTGTCTGGAGGGAGCGGCTGCGGCTGCTGCTGCGCCGCTGCAGCGCGAGGCAGAGGAGGAGGAGGAAAAGGCAGAGGAGGAGGAGGAGCCGCCGTAAGGTGCTGCTGCTACGAGCTGCCTGACGGAACCCGCGTCAATACAGAGCCTCTGCAGTACACCATCGGCGAGATTCTCTTTCGGCCGGTGGCTGCGTTGCAGCAGCTGAAGGCCTTCGGGAAAACAGCAACAATGGGGACGGCAGCAGGAACAGCAGCAGAAGCCAAGATTCACTCTGAACTTCATTCGCTCGGAGGCGGAGGCAGCGACCAGCAGGCGTCCCTCACGCCTCAGGAATTACACGCTCTAGGCGGATTTGAGGGCATCACCAAGGTACCACAAGCCAGCCCGATGCTGAGCCTCACTAACAGTTATTTATATATATATATGGGAAAATGTCCATAGTTCCTGTGCATGTATATGTAGGCAAAGCTATGTTATACATATATGTATGAAAGTGTCCATCGTTTCCGTATACGTATATATACGCAACGCTATACCTTATATATGCATATAAATATATATATATATATATATATATATGCGAATATGTCCATCGTTTCTATGCATGTATCTATACGAAAAGCTGTGCATCAGATATATATATATATATATATGCACGCACGTGTGTGACCGTACAACCACATATATATATATATCGCTACACGCGCCCTGTATGTAGTGGTGAATAGATGTGGTGAAGCGCTATAAATAGAATAGAACTGCGCGTATGCAGGCGGGGGGCTCTCTGCTTTTCTTCCGACTGCGTGTTCGACCTTAACTTGCGTATTTCCACGGGAATACATATATCTGTATACACATATACACACTTGTGTACGTAGAGGCACCTATGGCGGCATACAGGTAGGGGAATGCGTGGATATACCTGCTGATGTATGTTACCCACAAAGAGTCTTGGTTGCACGTATACATGGACAGAGACACGTTTTCTAGCAAAGACGAGCAGGCGGAGCACTTGCACACGTCTATCTCTCTATCAATTTCGACCAGACATTCACAGGCTTCCTCCTGTGTCCGTTCTCCCTGATGAATAGATATCCATGTGCAAGTCTACGTAGGTGGGGAGATTTTTTGATTCCTGTGCAATATATGGCCGACTCTCTCTGTTTCTGTATATAAATGTATGTATATGGGTGCATGCAGTTACGTGTATGAAAAATATATGGAAATGTGTAACTGATAAGGCATTCGGGTTGGGCCGCACAGTGTAAGTAGAACTACGAACACCTGTACGCATATATATATATGTATAAGTTTGTATACAGATTTGTATATGTCCGCGTGTACGCATACGCATACGAGGTCTACGTGCGTGTGTGCGCCTGCAGTGGTAACTGTCTGTATACACGTTTACCGACGCTTGTAGGTTTCTACCATATATATCTATCTATCTATATATTTCCATCGGGGGTGTATATATGTATGCACGTAGGCATCTGTGCAGGCTTGTCATTACGTGTGTATAGGGATGTGTGTGTTGATGTGTCAACTCCGACACTTCGAAGGCGCGTCCGTCCATACGTGCCAGTGCGTGCATGCAGGTGCCTTCATGTGCGGTCTCATACGTAGACAGTATATATACTGCTGCTGCTTTTTGACTCCAGGCTATAGAGTCTTGCGTTGAGTCGTGCGACGTGGATATCAGGAGGGAGCTGCTCTCCTCAATCATTCTCACCGGCGGCACGTCTTTAATGCCAGGTACGCGACGGCTACATATCTGCCGCTCGGCATGTAGACGGATTGATCGGTAGATATAGACACACGCTTCGCGTATACTCAGCGTGGGTCCCTAGCTGCTTTTCCTCCGCCTGCTACCTGCAAAGGGTGCACGGTCTTTCTTACGTGTAGTGATGGACCTGCACGGGTCTGTGCGTACCGATTGTGTACATACATACCTGCCTGCACTCATCTGTACGTGTGTGTGCTAACCTCTTTATTGCTTTGCCTCTCTATCTCTGTCTCTCATATATATATATCAATTTAGCTACTGGTGGTTATACGTAGAGAGGTAAAGAAAGGACGGCGTGTACAGGGACGGCGTGTACACCTGAGTGTCTACCTCTCTCGCGTATAGTGTACGAACATCCAGTACCTATATGTGCGTATAGTCTGCAGGTGGCCTCGGCCTGTTAAGCGCGTTGCTGCTACGAAAAAACAGGACTTCCCTTTGCTTCCTGTACTGTCCTGCAGATGGCTCTCAGTGTAGGTCGTTCTCCCTGTCTATCTACCTAGCTCTCTTTTTCTCTACATATACAGATATATGTGTTTGCACACGGGACAGCCTGCGTAGGGGTCTACCCGTGTGTATACGCATGAAGAGACAGAGGTTGTGCACGTATGAATTCGCCACCGTAGTACGTACTTTTACGTACATCAAGGTGGATTTCTATCGAGGTAGCTATGGATTTCTCTACATGTACATGTATTCATCCATCTGTGTCTGAATTTATATATGCAGGCTTAATGCAACGACTTGTTACGCAGCCAGAATCTTCGCTCCCGCGCTCGCGTCGCCTACGGAGCTCAACTTTGTGTTTGTAAACGTCTAAAGAACTCTTTATTTACCTCTCTGTATCTATCTATACACATATATATATATATATATATATATATGTTTATATATGTATGTACACGTCGACATTCAAGGCAGCGTCCACCACGAACTATTTACACACGCACGTGGATCGATGAGCACTTGTTCGTGTACGTGCAGCTCTGGTCCAGAAGTTGCTGCGGAGGTCCGGCTTCCTCAGTTTTCGTTGTTACGTGGTGAACTGGAGACACACATCTCCTGCAGCCCTGTGTTTACGCGTGTGTATACCTTTGTGCATGCGTAAGTGTAACTGTGTGCTGCCGTAACTATACAAGCCTATACACATATGTTCGCGTTTGTCTCTGTATGTGTATAGACTTGTAGGATTGTTGTCTGTCTCCTTATTCTGCGGGGCAGCGCGGTAAGGCGCGTAGCTGCACCGAGCCACGAATATCCTCACGTTGCGTTTTCGCCTCTGCCTTATGCCAGCGTGCACGTCGGGGGACCTGCTCCCACATTTTCCTGTACATGTATAGGGAGAGAAACACAAGGAAGCAGCAATATATGGAGAAGGAGATGTACATGAGCATGCTCGTCTGATATCTGTAAAGAGGACTCCTACCTCTGTACGCCTATGAACACCGAGCAAGAGCACACACGCCCACACACCCACACACACTGCGAATGTGTACACATACGTATATACGCGTGTGCACGGGTATGCATACGTGCATGCGCAGGCCTCTGTGTGTCTTGTGGTTAGGCACGTAGAGTTGGGTCTTGCGTTATGGAGAGCTCCCGTGTACCTGTGAACGTCCAAGACTCTGTGCGTAGCTGTATAAATAAATGTGTCTGAGTCTATACATATGTCGTGTCGCTTTCTCTCTGGCTCTCTGTGTATGCATGCGGTCGTGCGCCTGGAGATACTTTCTGGGAGTGTACACGTATGTGGGCGCCCTTCTATTGGTATACTTGTGTAGTTGAGCGTCTGCTCAAGCATGTGCGTAATGCTGTCTCTCCATACGCAGGGTTTGTGCAACGCGTCGCCGCAGAGCTGCAGTCGCCTCACTTCGCGTACTCAAGCGCTCCGTGCCTGCGTCTACGCGTGATCGCGCCCAACTCTTCGGTGGAGCGTCGATTCAGCTCGTGGCTGGGCGGCTCGCTGCTGGCGTCCCTCGGGACGTTTCAGCAGCAGTGGATCAGCCGAGAGGAGTACTTGCAGTACGGCATGGACGTTATCAATAAACGGTGCTACTAGGAGAGACGACGACGCGCTGGCGTATGCAGCGGTCGCGGCTCTCTGACAAACTAGCTGATCCGTCCTCATCTTCTTTGTGATAATTGACGGACGCTCAGCACGGCGCGTGTTTGTTGCCCTGGCCATCCTGCTGCCGAAGATGACACGTCTGTGTGTAGGTCGGGCTTTGAACGAATAGAGTCAGCAAGTGGTGGTTGCCACCGAGCTCACCTGGTTGAGGCAGCCGTATTAGGCATGACTAGGACAGGTAGTACGCTGCCTGCCACAACGAGACGCCCTGCAGAAGGAGCAGGCCAGTTACGGCGTGCAGTTTAAGGACGCCTGTAGATGATAAGTCTGTACAGTTTTGGTTGCCGCCAAGTATTCTTATACCCACACGTGCGCACGTATATATCCATATATATATACATATAATATGTGCGTACGTACATGTGGCTCTCTCTGTCTACGTACATATATGTATATATATGTACGTGTACGTTTTGCAGAGGGGGCGGCGCGTGCGCAGTCTGCAAGGCTGGCCAAAATGTTTCTGCAGTCTGGCAGGGAGTTTACATCGATGTGTGCTGCTGCTGGGACTGCGAGAGGGTAGTCCCACCTAGGCAGTTGGCTGTGAGGTGCGTGAACTTCAGACGCACCGCCCCTGGGCCGGGAGAATGGGTGGCTTTCTGGCTACGGCATACTACTACACACATCAGCCCCTTTGATAATTGGTGAAGCCTGGGGCTACCCGTGCTGTCAGTGTGGTGTAGCTGCCTGAAAAAGCGGTCGCAGACTTGGCGACAAGTAACTGCGCAGGACGTCGGCGGTCCTGGAGTGCGCGTGGCTGTTTTACGAAGTGTGAGGTACTCTCAGGCTCTCCGTGACCATCAACATGTATGGATATATGGATGTGGTGGATGCGTGTAATGTAGAGACGACCTGCTGCTGCTGCTGCTGTTAGGTATAACACGCAGGCTAGTTGTGATGTCAGCCCATGTGTTAGGATGGGTGGGACAGGCTCTGCTGCGACGAAGTGGGGCCGGAAAATTCTCAGAGATGCCCTGTGTCCGTGCAAAATCGCGTGCAGTGCTCCTAGGAGAGGGAAGGCAATTCTGACACGTCGTCAACGGTCCGGTTATCATGAACAAATGACGCGGTTTCGTAGAAGGCAACGGTGGTTCGTTGTGCCGAACACACCAGTGGACGCCATCCTCACGCGTTGCGAGATTACGCTGAGACTTTATGTCCACAGAGAGTCGTAGATTAAGCACGAAAATAACACGGGTCGGGAAGGCTGTGCGGGACTGGAACGGGAGAGCGTGTTCTTGAGGATCGAAGGTATTTGTGGTGACAACCACCAACGGCTGCTAGTCAGAGAAAGGCGACGAGCTCCCGGGCGCGTAAAAGGACGCGTGGAATTTCGTAGAGAAAGGGTCGGCGTCTGCTGCGGTGTGTGCTGCTCTTCTTCGATGAGACACGCATAAGCATATGCGCGCCTGAATGCACACCGCTACATTTGCCCGCAGTGTAGCGCGGGTGGACCGCAGCAGCGCCGTCTCGAAGTCATGACGACAAAAGCACTCCTGCAGAGCTGCTGCTAAGCCGTGCACAATGACTGCCGCAGGAGAGGATGACGCCTTGGCAACCTCTTCGCTGCGTGTGTATGTATAAAGTCTGCTTGTGTTGCAGTGTCGACATTCAGGCGTTGCCATGTACATCTATCTATCTATCTATCTATCTATCTATATATATATATATATGTATTTAAGTACGTAGGCATCACAGCCGCGTCCACGCAGACGAAATCAGTTGGTTGCTTCTTCCACTTGATTCGCGAAGCGTGACGTTGCAGAAACACGGAATTTTATTGTAATGGGATCCGACGTGCTGCCGTGAGGTACAGCCTCCCCAGTGAGGCGAGTAGTATGCCACAGCGGTGACAGTGGACTAATCTACCAGCGTGGTCCGCCGTAGCTCTCACTGCGCTGCAGGGGGTTTCTGCAGCAGTGCCTGTGTGCAAGGGAGAACTGGCGGTAGAGAATTTCATAGCTCGACGGCGTTAGTGTGGCAACAGTCTATTTATTTATACACAGATAGATTTATACGTGTGTGCCACAGATAAAGTTAACACGTAAGTGTTCACGTCGGGTGTGGTAGGGACCGATGATCTGCTGTCTTTGTCCACAAGCGTCTGCATGAGTACACGTATATGTATATCTTTGTGTGAGCAATACAGCGCTCTTCTGAAGCCGTGGTGTATGCACACCCATGTGCATGTGGGCCTGTACGCACAGTTGTCTTTTAGGTGTGTGTCTGTACACACTGTGTACCGAAGTACTCTGAGACGAGGGCGTATTCATTCCGTAAACAAATGGGCATGTTACAATTTAACAAACAACTATATGTTACATCGATGCGATGAGCAGTGGTAGTGTATTGCACTTGTGTGCAAGTGTGCGTATACGATTGTTGATTTTCCGGGACATTTACATGATTGTGTGTATGCTTGTATGCGTATATGTATGTATACGTATGCGTATACGTCTGCATATTTTCCTGCACATTCGTAGGTGTACACGTGTGTATGATGTGAACAGTGTGAGACTGAATTGTGGTCGTCAGTAGACACAGAGAAAGTGCCTTGGGTTTTTCTGCTGTGCTACCGAGCTGCAATGAATTTGCAATATATATATATATATATATATATATATGGATATATATGTACGCGTGTATTGGT